>CM058044.1:39730562-39782099 GCA_030169165.1 Centaurea solstitialis | reverse complement strand
AAAGCTTGTTCACTTATCACTAGCTTCAATTCATTACCCCATTTTCTTTTTGTATATATAAATGGCAACAAGAAAAACTAAAATCAAATTAAAATTGGCCATACTATGATGTATTCAATCCACACCTCGTTTTTGAAATTCTTTCTTTCCTAATCCTTTATTTTCATATAAATATTTATATTATCATTCTCCTGGAAACAACAATACCATCACTTGAATTACCTTGCTTCTTAATTGCATGGTAAAATATATTGAACACCTCTATATGATGTACATAAAATTAAGCAAGATTGAAGTTGTAAATGTATAATTTAGCAATACCAAAAGACAAAGTGTTACCAGAGGATTGGCCCATTTAATTAATGTACCTCTTTATACGGACGATTGTTTTAATAAGGCTTATACTATAATTGCTTAATAAAAACTAGATTTTGTTATTAAGTTTAGCCTTTGAAACACATGTAACTTTAAAAATGACAAATTACATGAACATATAAAGTACATTGGCATACAATTTGTATTTTGTATAATAACCATGTGCATCTCAGTTGGTTTTCCAAAGGACGGTAACATCTTGGGAGGGGTTGTGGATGGGATCCTAGTCTACACGGGTTCGACTTCGATCCCAACGACTGTCAATTGAGGGCATGAGGAGTATCCCGTCCTTTGGGCTGGTCCAGGCATAGATCGGGCTTCTCCTAAGCCCAACCATAGACTGTGGTTAGACTCTAGGTGCAACGTAAGCTGGACTGGGACAATGGCAGATTAGTGAGATGCTCGTGGATGGCCGATATGCTGGAGAGGTGTGCATGCATGTATATATATGTCGTTCATGATAGTCGTTCGTTGATTCAATACCGCTATGCCTTAATATACTATTTAGAATTGCCTTATGAGAAAGAAAAAAAAGGCAGATATAACAAAGCTATTTTTTGTTGATATTATAACATTAGTTGGGGGAGGGGAACGGAAATTGTTTTCTAAGAGACTTGATATCTTCTTTATCAGATATGTTTTAAAAACCGTGTGTCTAGTTGTGTGAACAAAACAAACAACATTTGATATGGTTAATATGAGATGTTACAGTTATAAAAAGAACCTTCACATTGTTAAGCACTACAAGATATAACTTTTTATAAACGAAGGTAGAAATGATATTAAGTTAAAATGGTGGGAGCTTGAAAACTTTGACCTGGATGCAATTTTTCACATTGTGAAGGCATATAGAGATTTTTAAGTTGTTGATGTCATGATAATGTATAAGAAAAAAGTTGTGAAAAAACCTTATGAGAAATCAAAGTTTTTGGGTTCCGGGGGGAGTATGGTCGCAAGGCTGAAACTTAAAGGAATTGACGGAAGGGCACCACCAGGAGTGGAGCCTAAACTCATCATAGCGGATGCTATTATACTATATAATGCAAACATATCTACCATATCCCATCATATCATGTCTCAAAGAGCTATTCATGGGAGAATCATGTATTTTGTGAGAATGTGAAATCCATTCACAACCATGTATATATTAAACCCATACATGCTAATTCACATTGTGATTACTTAAACCAACGTGTTTAATATGTCGAACATTAAACCCAGACATAATAATTCATACTGTTCATACTCAGCTAATCCAAAACATAATTGTTTTATGTTTTAAACATTAAAAAACCCAGATATGGTAATTCATACCGTGAATACTCATTAAAATAGTGGATATGATCGGATCTCACAAATAATCAGATCCTCAAACCATTAACACCCTCATGTCCTATACTACTTTTTGTGCTGTCGCGTCCTGTTCCTATCCCACGTACACATACTAAACAAAACCATAAGAAGACGAACACAATAAAGGGATTCAAAAATTAGAGAGCATCACATAAAATGCCTTTGGTCACTTTGTTACCAAAATACCCTCTTATCTGGACAAGATAATTGATTACCAACAACTCAAAAGCTTCATACAAACATGCACCACGGACACCATCTGACTATACGAAACAAAGGATATGGATGCTTGTCACAATATCATCATTTGGTCTGTTAGTTAATTCTTTGATTTCCATATCTAAGGTCATGTGTTCGAGTCTTTTAAAAAAATCTGAAACATAATAAATCTGAAACTAAAAGGTTAAAACTACAAAAATGACACTAATAGGATTCGATAGCATGTCTAGACTCTAGAGCCATACAAAACCAACTCTATCGGTGAAAACTTGTGTTCTAAATATAGTTTCAAAATACATATAGTGGCACACAACAACATGATATGGTGGCACCTTTAAGAACCCTATAATTTTTCACACTACAACGAATAAACGAAGCAGTGGCCCACACCGCATCCACCGCCACTTATTTAAGGCCATCCTTTATGGTGCAGGTCATACCCCTCATACCTGTTGCCACATCAGCTGCCACATCAGCTTTCCCACTACCATACCAACTCCATACCTTTCATCCACTATCATACCCCTCGTACCCTTCCCTTTATTTTTTTAATTTTCATTTCATACCCTTCATTTTATTTTATTTTTAATTCAAACCCTTCATTTTATTTTTTTTAAATAAACATTAAGTAAACAATTAAAATTAAAATTAAAATTAAAATTACATTAATTAAAATAACTAAAAATTACATTAACATAAAAACTAAAAAAAACATTTCATAATTAAAATTAAAATTAACATTTCATAAAAACTAAAAAAACTAAAATAACTAATAATATTTTTTAAACCCCCACGTTTCGCGTAACCGTTCTTTTTCCTCCAAAGCGGCCTCCAACTCTAAACCCTCGAGGTGCCTATGCGGTTTCATGTAGATCTTGTAATCGATACTTCGTTGTCGTTGGGAAATCGCATCGATTAGCCTATTATTCGTGGTCGTGAGGGAACCTAGTTCGGTCGCAACCATCGACACGGCTTCGGATGACGCGGTTGCCGTAGAGGAAGACGCTGCACGTCTTGCGGCATTTCGACCCATTGGTCGTGTGCGCTCCGGGTTTGAGGGGGAGTCGGTATCGAGGTTCACGAAATTAGAGCGGGCATCGGATTCGTTGGGGGAATCGGTTGGGGTTTCAGTCGTTCTCGACTGTTTATTTTTCGGCGCGCATATGTTTCGTGGGTCCATCATGACGACTGGGTCGAACTTAGGAGAGCCTTTGACAACTCTCCAAGCGTGTTCGTATGGAAAACTTTTGCCGGTCTCGCGATGGTATCGGTCCTTGGCTCGGTCAAGAAGCATAATGTCGTTTTCCCCGCTACCTCGCGAGTTCGACACGTTATTGTAAACGCATGCGAACTTCGAGACGCTAGATATGAGCATCCTCACCTTCGACGGAAGGGCATCGCCGGACCGCACTTTTGGGTCGTAGTTCATGCGCTTGTCGAAAGAAGCCTTGATCGAAGTCCAATAGTTATCTACTACAAAAAAATAAAAAGTTAAACATCGTTAGTTACAAACTATATAAAATTAAAACGGTTTTTTATATACCTCTTTTTTGATAGTTACCTATGGCCAGATCCTCCGTGACTTCGACCCACGCTTTTGCTAGTTCGACCTCCTCATTCAAGGTCCACGGTTTACATTTGGATTTTGTGGTATGCGTCTCACTCGGTTCCGCCTCCGTGGCCGCACTCTTACCCTTGCGTCCACATTTGTTTTTTTGTGGTGGTGGTGGTGGTGGCGGTGACGGCGACGACAAAGGTTGCATTTCGGGTACAAGTTCGTCGTCATCGTCGTCGTCGACGTATTCCTCATCTCGTAGTGCCCACCTTCCCGTCGTCGGGTTTTGGTGCGAACCCGTAGCTTGGTGCGAACCGGTAGGTTGGTGGAAATCGGAGTGTTGTGATGGTGGTGGTGGTGGTTGTTGTTGCGTAAGAAAGTGCGCATACATCCAATAATCGGATGCTATGTTAGGTGGGTGATATGAGAGGTTCGGTAGGTTATACGGTTGGTGATACGGTTGGTTCGGTTGGTTCGGGTTGGTATGTCTCGAACCGGAGGGGGTGCCATGTGGATCCATTGAGATGAAGATGTTGATGAAGATAAAGAGTATAAAGAATAGAGATGAGAATAAAAAAAAGATGTATTTGATATATATAGGAAATGGTTAAAAATAAAAAAAATAAAAATTTAATTTTTTTTTACCCCAACGGTAATATAGCCGTTGGGGGGGGGGGGCTCTTTTGCCAATCTCCAAAAGTTGGAGGTTAATATCGACACCGGCATCACGACACCGATGCAGCGCGTACCGGTGCGCATACCGGCCATGCGCGGCGGTGTTGCCGCCGGTACCGCCACCGGTACCGCTCCCATACCGGCCCGATAGAGGATGGCCTAAGAGTTGACTCAATAGTTCAGGATAGCAAAGGGGTTCAAATCTATCTCCCAAAAGATTTGAACTTGTACAAGTTGTGTATTTGAGCAAAGTTGCTCACCCCTTTGCCAACTGAGTTACACAAACTCAAACTACAACTCTACAAGAACTACTGGGAATCTGGGATGCATATAGCAAGAAGCCAAGTTCCTTTAATAAAGAATTTGATAATACAAAACTATATAACTATGATCTAACCAAATAAATAGCCTTTGGTTTACATGGGTGAGTTCAGTTTTGCTCATAATCTTCTTTATTCAATGACTTGCAGATTCTAACATCAAATGATACATAAAAACTAACAAACAAAATACAAGCGAAAAAAAATAAAAAGATTGATTTAGACTCGATCACTTTCGGATTCGGTTGTTCATAGTAGCTTCTCGGTTAGCCTGATCGTAAACGAATTCACGGCAACAGAATCCTAAACGATCCACGATGACTGAAAAAACTCGTGAAAAGAACTCAGCCCCAGTCTCCTCAGCCGTGTTTCTAAACGCAATCCCAAATGCATTTCCTTGAACCGCCCCCAGCCGCGGTTTACCACAAACTCCAACGATCAATACCTTTTCCCTATCTTGAGTATAGCAAACATATATCAAAGGCTTCATTTTCGCGCCTTTTTCCCTCAAAGGCTTGCGGTTACGAGTCCTTGTGGTTTGTTGAAAAGTACTGTTTTTATCCTTGTGTTTTAAAAAATTTAGTATTTCTTTTAGGGTTAAGTACATGGGAGTGTATCGAACTTGTCACGTTTTATCATTGTATGTACTCAACTTTAAAACTTACCGATTAAAGTATCGAACCTGCTAAAATTGTCATTGTATGTATCCAACTTTATCAAAAACCTACCATTTAATGTATCCAACTTGTCACGAAAGTGTATCCAACTTGTCATGAAATACATTAAATGGCAATTTTAGCAAGTTCGGTACATTAATCGGTAATTTTAAAAGTTAAGTACATACAATGATAAAACGTGACAAGTTCGATACACTCCCAAGTACTTAACCCTTTCTTTTATTAGTGTTTAGAGTTTGTTGGTATTTTACTTTATTTGACTTACTGCGATTTATTATTGTTTTTAGAGTAAATTATAGGTTTCATCTCTATGGTTTGTTAAAAAAAATGCCATTTTTTCCCTATGGTTTAGAAACTACAGTTTTCGTCCCCGTGCTTTGTAATTTATTGTTGTTTCTGTCCTTATGATTTACAACATATTGTTGACTTTGGTCTTTATGGCTTAATATTCTTTCTGTTTTTATGGCTTAAAAATTATAGCTTTATAATACGAATAAATGTAATAAATACCTTTCTGTAATATGATAAAGAAAAAGAATCCATCGGAACACAATCAAAGGCATTTATAACAATGGGGAAGGCCAAAAATGCCATTCAAGATTGAAATTTGGAATTTTGTCCCCTAAAATAAGCTACAAGTTTTTCGAACATCCATAATGAAAGATGTTCTAATTTTCATGGACAAACTGAGCAACACTTTTGTTAAAATTTTGATCCAAGATATAATTATATCTTGTGTTTGATGCAGGCATAAAGTCGGTTCACTTCTACACCAACTGTCGAGAAAGAACAATAAAACAAAGCAAAACAAACATACAAAAGCCAAACGGCCAAGAATCCAGTTAGTGAACGATGGCATCTACGCAACATTTTGAAGTATGATAAGGTCCTATATGGCTTTATGTTATTGTTACCTATTCTCAAAGCAAACAAACTATGATTCACAGTTATGTTCTACAATCTTAGAAGCACGTTTTTTTTGTGAAATTGGAGTTAAATAATAAATTCCAGCAAGAAAAATATTTCTTTTACTTTTCAAAAGTCGTTCTTCCTCACGAGCGCGTCTTCTCAATGCATTAAGCAATGACCCAAAATATAACGCAAATATGGTGCATGTAATCGTGATTACATTATAAGGCATGCTAAAGTCAGGGGTTGTCAAAGGAACAAGAAGCACTTCTGTATAAGACAATGTTTTTCTTTTTTCCTGCAACAGAAACCAGACCTTAGAAGATGCAGAATCTTTGACATTAGAAATTTTGGAAGTACAATTCTCAAATACCTGCATCTTAGACACCATAGGTGAGTTGATCGATGTGTTATCATGTGTGTACTCTAAGCATGTTTGAAGTCTGGGAAGCTGATTATGGCAGACGGGATATCAAACCCCTGGGTTAGCATCTGGAGGATACTCATCTATGTGCAAGAAACCCTGTAGTAGCAGTAATATATGTAACAACCATTTCCATTTTAACAAACATGTAACATAATTAAGTAACCAAATATTGCGGAAGCTTTAACAAAATTGTAAGAAATAATAATCTTCACAAAAACGGGTCCAAAAGTAAATAACTTTTAAAGAAACAATCTCAATTTAAAACCATATTTGTAAACCAAAAACATTCTAAATAAACTGTTTATGTTCATTTCCAAAATCTCTCATAAAATTCTTGAACTGGTCCGATCCGAGCCATCAAGCGTGAGCTTTTCCTTTGTCTTTTGACGAAGTACCTGTCACTGAACAACATGAAACCACAATGGGTTAACCATAAAGCTTAGTGAGCACAAACCTAGGCTCTATGAATGCATAAACATAACCATAAGCATAACACGTATAACTGGGCATGCATCATGACCATTACTCAATGTGTTAACACAAAGAGCATCGTAACTGGCACTGGTACCAGGCCTCATAACAAATCCAACTTCCCTAAGGGTAACAAATACCACCACAGGTACTATCATAACACTACATGCCAGTACATAAACAACATTATCCCACATGATCACATAGCATATCAATATTGAACGCAGGTTAATGTACTCACCTGTCAAAGACGTCCCAAACACGTACTTAATTCACCACCACAACTAGTTCAAGCACCTGTAACAGTTACACAACATGCACGTATAATCAACTACTCAACATGAACTCTAAAAACATACTCCACCTCAACCAACCCATGATTAGGGCTATTCACCCTAGGATTGTTAACTAAAATCCTACCTTTTATGGTCTCAAAGGTTAGATAAATCAAATACGAATCCAAAGGTTCTTTCGAAATCGAAATCGGAGTTATAACGAAAAAGTTATGGCCGAAACAAATTTCTACCCAATACAACACCCTAACGATCGCTAGGCTTCACTCTAGCGATCGCTAGGTACCCTTTTTCCAAGTTCTGTTTGGCTATTCGAAAGCTTAGCTATCGTGAAGGTGGCTAGCGATCGCTAGCTTCCCTCCTAGCGATCGCTAGGATCTTACAGACCTGAAAATCGAGGCCAAAAACGTGTTTTTTTTCTTTTTGGCATAACTTTCTCATACGAACTCCGATTTAACCGATTCAACTTGCCATAGTCTCGATTTTTCGAGTTCTACAAGACTACAATAACTATTCCAAGACATCCATACAATCTAACATCATATTACACTCTATTGGTGATCCAAAGATCACCAATTTCATCAACAAAACACATAAACCCTAACCCTTGAATAAGGCTTACAAATCGACATTAACTAAGATGTAATGGATGATTACCTTACGATACTAGCACCAAAAATCAATTACCAACACTTTGCTTGATTCAATTGGAGGTTCCTCCCTTGTAATTGCTCCAAAATCGACCAAACCTTTCCCCCTCTCTCTCAAAATCGATTTTCTGCAACTGAAAGAGAATGGGGGTATTTTCTTTCTTATATACCAGCTACAAAGCACATCCAACTATTTAAAATGTCACCTAGGCCCTCCAATCTTGAAAATTTACAAAAAGACACTAACTTAACTAAATCTTGACAAGTAACGTTAAATAATTAACTTTGGGAAACGGGGTGTTACAACTCTCCCCCATTTACCAAGATTTCATCCCCGAAATCGCTTAGTCGTGGAAAAACTCCGGATAGTTAGATCTCATCTCAGCCTCCGGTTCCGACGTCCACTCTGACCCCTTACGGTGCTCCCACTGAACCTTTACTAAACCAATTTCTTTGTTTCGTAAGGTTTTGGTCTTCTGCTCCAAGATTGCGATTGGTCTCTCAATGTAGTTCAATCGCTCATCGACCCGAATGTCATCTATCGACACATGAGTTGTTTCATTAGTTAGACACTTTCTCAGTTGAGAAACATGAAACGTGTTGGAATCTGGTTCAATTCCGGCGGCAACTCAAGCGACCACTTTAAATGGTCCGATAAACCTCGGGCCTAGCTTGCCCCTCTTTTGGAACCCTATCACCCCCTTTCAAGGTGACACCTTCAACAAGACATCATCACCCACCTAAAACTCCAAATCCGACCTTCTCTTGTCTGCATAGCTTTTCTAACGACTGTAAGCAGTTCGCAACAGCTCTCGAATCATCTCGATGCTTTCGGTCGTTTTCTGTACTATTTCTGTGCTACCCAATTCTCTCTGTCCCACCTCTCCTCAACAGATAGGGGTCCTACAGCTCCTCCTGTACAGCATCTCGTAAGGAGGCATACCGATGCTGGCGTGAAAACTGTTGTTGTATGAGAATTCCGCCAACGGTAAATAGGTGTCCCAACTACCTACAAAGTCGAGTACACAGGCTCGTAACATGTCCTCGAGAGTCTGAATCGTCCTCTCGCTCTGGCCATCAATCTGCGGATGGAAAGCTGTACTGAACTGGAGTCTTGTACCCAAGTCCTCATGAAACTTACCCGAAAATCGTGACGTAAACCGAACATCCCGATCAGAAATGATGGTGACGGAACGCCGTGTCTAGCCACTATCTCCTTGACGTAAATATCTGCTAATACCTCAGATGATGAACTCTCCCGGATAGGAATAAAGTTGGCACTCTTCGTCAATCTATCGACGATCACCCAAATAGCATCAAAACTCCGGGAGGTATGAGGTAACTTCGTAATTAGATCCATCGTTATGTGCTCCCATTTCCACACCGGAATGTCCAACGGCTGCAACCTCCCATGCGGCCTTTGATGCTCGGCCTTAACACGTCCGATTTCATCCCGGGCCACCAGTAATGGGTCTTCAAGTCCCTATACATCTTAGTAGCACCCAGATGTATCGAGAACTTAGACTTGTGCGCCTCGTCTAGCAAAGTCTGCATAGCCTCATACGATGTCGGCACCCACACCTGTCCGAAACGAGTCAACAACCCTCTACTGTCCGACACCAAATGAGGTAACCGACCCTTGATCCATTCTCGCTTCTGGTTCTCTTCCTTGATCGCGTCGGCCTGAGATTGCCTAATCAAGTCAAGGAGAGAAGTCGTCACTGTCAGCCTCATCAAAGGCACACGCAAGAGGATATTGCGAGTCTTCCTACTCAATGCATCTGCTATCACGTTCGCCTTTCCCGGGTGATAAAAGATCTCACAATCGTAATCCTTCACCACGTCTAACCATCTCCGTTGACGCATGTTCAAGTTCGACTGATCTAAGAAGTATCGGAGACTCTTGTGATCCGTATAAATTGTGCACCTCACCTGTAACACCTTAGGCATATCCCATATCGGCAGTGGACAGGAGTGATGCTAGGTGTTATAAGTAATATTTTGCCCTTCCTAACAACAACGCGTTTTGGGGCCTAATGCACGATAGGTTCTTGGAATGCTGCAGTTAAGCGTGCTAGGGTGGGAGTAGTACCAGGATGGGTGACCTCCTGGGAAGTCCTCACCAAGGTCGCTAGGAACAAAGCCGTGAGCCAGTGGAGCAAAGCGGACAATATTGTTGTTGAGGTAGGCGGGATGTTACAAATGGTATCAGAGCCACTCCTGTGCCATTCGAGATATGGGGCAAACGTCATCGAGGACGATGAGTCCCAAGAGGGGGTGTTTGTAACACCTTAGGCATATCCCATATCGGCCGTGGACAGGAGTGATGCTGGGTGTTATAAGTAATATCTTGGCCTTCCTAACAACAACGTGTTTTGGGGCCTAATGCACGGCAAGTTCTTGGAACGCTGCAGTTAAGCGTGCTAGGGTGGGAGTAGTACCAGGATAGGTGACCTCCTGGGAAGTCCTCACCAAGGTCACCAGAAACAAAGCCGTGAGCCGATGGAGTAAAGCGGACAATATTGTTGTTGAGGTATGCGGGATGTTACCTCACCCCATACAGGTAGTGTCTCCATATTTTCAAAGCAAACACCACCGCCGCTAACTCCAAATTGTGGGTTGGGTAGTTTACTTCATGCATCTTTAACTGACGAGACGCATAAGAGGTCACCCTCCCGCGCTGCATAAGGACACAGCCTAGCCCATGATATGAAGCATAAGAGATCACCCTCCCGTGCTACATAAGGACACAGCCTAACCCGTGATATGAAGCATCACAGTAGACCGTCATGTCCTCCACTCCCTCAGGAAGTGTCAATATGGGCGCCTTGCAAAGCTTCTATCGTAACATCTCAAAAGCCGTCTGTTACTCCTCTTCCCAAACAAAGCCCACATTCTTTCTAGTGAGTTTAGTCAATGGTATCGCTATTTTAGAGAAGTCTTGAATGAACCGGCGGTAATACCCGGCTAATCCAAGAAAACTCCTTATCGTGACTTGGGAGTTTCCCACTTCATAACTGCCTCGACCTTCGCTGGGTCGACTTTGATCCCTTCCCTGTTCACAAAATGTCCCAAAAACTGAACCTCTTGCAACCAGAAGTCACACTTGGAGAACTTTGCATAAAGCTGCTCCCTTCACAAAGTCTCTAACACCTCCTGCAGGTGCTCAACATGGTCCTTTTTAGACTTTGAATAGATCAGAATATTGTTGATGAATACGATAACTGACTTATCCAACATAGGTGTACACACACGATTCATGAGATCCATAAACGCTGCAGGTGTGTTTGTTAACCCAAAAGGCATGACCACGAACTCAAAGTGTCCGTACCTTGTCCTGAACGTCGTCTTGTGGACGTCTTCTTTCCTTACCTTCAACTGGTGGTACCCTGATTGGAGATCTATCTTCGAGAACCATGCGGCTTCCTGAAGTTGATCGAAGAGATCATCGAACCTGCACCACTAAGATAAACAACACACGCCTAAACCATCCGGCCGGGCATGCCACTTCCAAACAATAGTCCTATCGAAAAGTTTTTAAATTGTATAAACCAGACCAGGTTAATGATACCCTAAAAGGTTTCTTAGGGATTTTTCTATTTTTGTCTCTTATTTACCGAGTTTTTTCTTTTCAGATATCATCAAGCAAAAATAAGGATCTCATTAACGCATCCAATTAGACGTTAATTACTATTTCTTATTTCAAATTAAAAATAAATAAAAAAAAGGCTACGATTTGTATTTGCCTAGTTTACCTATCAGTTACAATACGTTTGAAGCACCAATAGCTTACACTTACAAGATCTATCTAGTTTTATTGTTACCGAAAAGACATTTTAAAAGCAAAATACCAAATTCAAGGTATAAACAATGTTAGGGAAGTTTTTACACATTCAAGGTATAAACAAGTTGGATTAATAATAGTAAATTAGTAATAATAATAATAAAAATAATAATAATCACTTAGAAAATTACTGTTTTGGTAAAAAATTACACAATTAAATATCGTAAGATGTTGTGAGGCAAATCCGTCGAGAGAAGGAAATCTAGTTCGATAAATCGTGCGATAAAATAAATAAAGAGACAAAGCAAATTGATGACGCAGGAAAAACCTCGAGGTCGAGGAAAAAACCTGCGGCCGACTAAAACGGTATAGTCGACGTTGCACTAAGTATCACCAATAAGGGGTGATGTCCTCGAGAATTACAGCATGGATCGTACGATTACAATGAAACAAAACTTAAATTACAAAGAATAATATAGAAATTGTAGAGAATGTTCGCAAGTTCCAAAATAATCAGATGTCTTTGAATGATAACTTCGACCTCCTTTTATAGTTGGCAAGAAGGTAACCGTCGTCTCATAATTGTGCATTTAATGTAACAGTCGTAACCGAAGCTTGAATCTTGGTCGTAACGGTTGAGGCTTTATGGGGAGCGTATCTTGGTCTTTAACGGTCATCTGATCTTCGATAACTATTGCTTACTGTTACAAAGAATCATACTTAAGATTTATCTAGCCGTTAGTATAGTATCGTACGATATCATATGTTCTCAGGTCATCTCGTACGATATCTTGTAAAGATCGTTCGATAATTAACTGTTATCGTTCGAGGATATACATATCTTATCTCAGGACCTTATCTTAATACAGGATTATCATCCTGAAAGATATCTTATGATTTGAATCGATCGTCGTGCATCGTGCGATCGTAAATTTCCACCCAAACAGTTTGCCCCCGAGATTTAGAAAAATTTATTCTAAATATTTCTGAATCTCTTATCTGCAAAAGCTAATTTGTTAGTTTAAATAATCAATCGTTAGTAAATTAACTTCGTTTAAATCAAATCGAATATGAAACGGTTTAATGACGTCGTCGTAATGACGTGTGTGACAACTGTCGTTCCAACGGTTTAATCTGGACGCGTGTTGAGGCATAATTGGACCTGCATTACTTGGAGAAGAATTCAGTTTCTATATAAGATTAATTTACGAGATTAACAGAATCCTTTCCAATTTCAATTTCGCATTTATCTTCTTTCAAGATTATCCCTCTATTTTCGGCAAAGATTTTTAGGCGACAATCTTTATAAGGTACCTTCTTTTTTCATTTCTTTCATGCGTTTAAAGATCAAAGCTGATAAGAACCCTAGGAATTTTGATTTGCTTTGCTTTCGTCGTCTTAGAAAGAGTTTGGAGCGATTAGATTGTTTCGAGTCAATGGAGGTAAAGAGTACCATTAAGGAATCTTTGGATGTTTTAGCCCTTAGGAAGCTTTCTGGGTTACCTGATAGTGTTATCTTAGAGGTTGCGGGTGAGATCAGGCCTGCAGATGCTCCGACGGGTTTCTTTGCTCTTTTTGAATACCCGTTTAAGATAGGTTTTAAGTGGCCCTATAGTCCTCTATCTCGAGCATTCATGACTCGATTTAATCTTTCTCCTGGTCAACTGATGCCCCAATTTTGGAGGGTTATTCAAGTTATCGAACGTGTGACGAAGGACTGGGGTCGTCCTGCGTTCTCTGTCAATGATCTCCTCACGGCGTACACTATAAAACCGACGGACTACTATCGATAAGGTTTATTTCCAAAGGGTAGAGGGGACACCATGTTAGTACATGGTACTCAGGTGCACGATCGTGGATGGAAATCCCGATACGTTTTTGTTCGTTCTTCTTCGGTTTTGGACGAAGGTGGATGGGTCGCTCCAGAATGGAATCCACTAGGTATAGGTGTTTCCGTTGAGAATGTCTTTCTTGTAATTTTTGTTTTATTTATCTAACGTTCGAATGTTTTTTGCAGAAATTGATTTCTTATTCGAGGCCACTGAAGAGTCGAAGGCTTCATTCGAGCGATTCCTATTGTACAGCATCGGCGAACGATTATACTCTACTCAGAAAGCAAAAGAAGTCTTGGTAGAGAGTGACGACGAAGTCACACAAATCGATCCAGAGGTGCAAGTGATATCCGAGGAAGACATGGAAGGTAAGTCGTACGATTAATATATATCGTACGATAATTTTTTCTTATATGTTTCTTACGTTAATTTGCTTTGTAGGATCTTCAAAGAAGCCGTCGAGGAGGGAGCAACAGATGGAGGCTGCTAGGAGAGCAGCTTTGAAGAAGAAGGAGATGGTTGGAGGGGAACCTCCGGCTAAACGGACGAGGTCCTCGTCCGATCCTTTTGACCCATCGCATGAAGCCAAGCGAAAGGCGGATGATGTGGTCGATGCTGCTCCTCTCAGGTCTGCTCCTCCAGCGGACCAGGTCAAGGGATTTAAAACGACGAAAACTCCTGCGAAGGCATCGAAGAAGGCTACCGATGAGCTTGGGTCGTCGTCTTTGAACATAACCCTTCCAAAGGGTTTTCTAGAAGACGACGTTCTGAAGAAAGAAGACATATTCCCGACTATCGAACAATTCTTTCTACCCTCGCAAAAGGAGCAGTTTGCGAGGCAGAGGTTTGAGGAGATAGACGCTGCGGCTGTAGGTCTTTCTTTCTTGGTAAGTGCTTCTTGTCGTACGATAAATGCTTTCTTTATTGTTATCGTGCGACTGACTTTATCTTTTGTTTTTCTTAGGGTTTCCAGGCGAGCCTCGATCTTCATTCTCGAATGGAGACCATAAAGAATGACATGCGGTCAAAGATGGCTAGTAAGAGGGCTGCTCTGAAGGAGGCGGACAAGGCGAAAGAGAGTTTTCAAGCTCGCATCCAATTTGGAGGCCAAGCAGGTCAAGATTGATGACCTGGAGGCTAAGCTCGAAGAGGTCGAGCATATGAGGGACGAGCAACGAGCTCGTATGAAGATCGTTCTCGATCGTACGTCTAAGTTGGAAGAGGAGCTGAAGGCGGTGCAGCTAGAGAAGGCATCGAGGGAGGAGGCCTTAACGTCTGAGATCCAAGACTTGAAGGATGAGGCGGCACTAATAAGGGTTGTAGCTCGTGCGGCCCTTATGCGTCGTGTGATAGCTGGGACCCTTACCGTTGGGATCGCCAAAGAAGAAGTGGAGGCATTCCGCGAGCTTATGGGATCCGAGGACCTCCTAGATGCTGATGATCTCAAGGACTTGGACGAGGAAGGTGGTGAGAAGCCTGTCGAGGTTGCTGTGGTTAGGGAGGAGACCTTGAATGAAACAGTCTCTGGATCCAATCTTGCAACCTTGGCCACTGAAGAAGTTCTTCCCGAGATCGTAGGATCTACAGATGCTGCAGGAGTAGGAGGGTCTGAAGTTGTAGGATCAGATGCTCCTCCTAATGTTTAGTCTTATTTTGTAATCGTACGATATTTTATGTAAGTACTTTTTATTTTGAAATGAATGGATTTAGTTTATCGTACGTGTTAATTTGTGCTTTAGAACTTAGTTTTTAGAAACGTTTCTGTTTTTATTTAGTAGAGTATTCGTGCGACTGACGTTTTGTCTTGCGCGCGTGCGTATAGTTTTCAAAGAAATGATCGTGCGTTGTAAGCTTTAGTTATTCGTGCGATACTCACGGTATTCGTGCGATACTTGCGATAATCGCGCGATACCTGCGATAAGAAAAGAATGGCTAAGGGGTGGCCGTTGGTTTGACCAACGGCGCTCCGACGCCCAAGTCAGTAATCGTTTGTAACAAGATAATAAATATGAAAAAGGATTAGAAGTAGTACCTCTTAAGATGTGTTGCATTCCAGCTACGTGGGATTTCCTTACCTTCGATGGTTGTAAGCTTATATGCACCATTCCCAATAATCTTAGAGATTTATAAGGTCCTTCCCATTTGATGGAAAGTTTTCCAGCGTTTAACTCTTGAGTATTCTGAAACACTTGTCGTAGGACGTAATCGCCTACTTGAAAGATTTTTGCCTTTACTTTCTTGTTGAAATATCGTTCGACCATGGCTTTTTGTAATGCCATTTTTTGAAATGCCTTTTCTCTAAGTTCTTCCAATGCATCTAGATCGTAATATAGGTCTATCACATTTTGCTCCATCGTACGATGTCTTGCAATTGGAAGTTGGGATTCGATTGGTAATACTGCTTCGCATCCGTAAACGAGAGAGAAGGGTGTTTGCCCTGTTGAAGTCCTTGTAGTCGTACGATTTGCCCATAAGACCGAAGGTAATTCTTCGACCCACTTTCCATTTGCTTCCTTTAGTCTTTTTCGAATCGAATTGATTATGACTTTGTTACTCGATTCTGCAAGACCATTGGATTGAGGGTACCTTGGCGTCGAAGTAATTAACCTGATTCCACGTTCATCGCAGAACTTACGAGTCTTTTCACTTATGAATTGTGAACCATTATCGCACATGATCTCCGATGCTATTCCAAACCTATATATAATGTTAGTTTGAATAAAAGAAATAATTTCTTTGTCTCTTACCTGGGAGAAAGCAGCGGCTTCGATCCATTTCGAAAAATAATCAGTAAGAACAAGTAAGAAAACTTTTTGTCCTGGAGCAGGAGGTAACTTTCCTACGATGTCCATTCCACATCGCATGAATGGCCATGGGATTAACACAGAGTGTAGGGGTTCGGAAGGTAAGTGAGACGTACCTGAATGTCTCTGACAGGCCTCGCATTTTTGTACGTACCTCATAGCATCTTCTCGAAGAGTAGGCCAATAATAGCCTTGTCGTGAGATTCTATTCGCAAGGCTTCGTCCTCCAGAATGATTTCCGCATTCTCCATCGTGCATCTCTTGTAGGATTTGATTCATGTGTTCCTTACTTGTTATGCATCGTAGGATTAATCCGGATGTAGACTTGCGATATAATTTTCCTTCGAAGATCGTATATCGTGAAGCTTTCGATCTGGTTTTTCAAGCTTCCATCTTATCATCAGGAAGTCTATCATACTTGAGATAGTTCCATATATCAAGTGACCAGTTGTAAAGTTCTTCGATCATCTGTACTTTATCTTTTGATTCGATGGAAGATGTCATAAGATGAATTATTGGGATGTTGTCCAAAGTTGGTTCATTAAACGCAGACCCCATGTTGGCTAGAGCATCAACTTGGACGTTTAAATCTCGTGGGATTTGTTCTATCGTGAATTCTTCAAATCGTGCGATGCTTTCTCTAGCGATCTCGAGATACGTCATCATTTTCAAATCCTTTGCTTGAAAATCGCCATTAATTTGATTCACTACTAATAGTGAATCACTTCGTACGTGCACTCGTCGTGCCCCCGAGTTGTAAGCTATATCCAATCCAGCGATCAAAGCTTCGTATTCTGCTTCGTTGTTGGTAGTTTTAAATTCACACCTTATCGAGTACACCATGTTCCCCCCGTGTGATGATTTCAAGACAACTCCTAATCCTGATCCCCTTATGTTGGAGGATCCATCGACGTGTAAGGTCCAAAGCTGGTTGTCTTGGGTCATCACATTGTTGACTTCATCGTGCGATGGTTGCTCTATTCCTGGACTGAATTCTGCTACAAAATCTGCTAGTAAGTTCAGGCTTACGAAGCACAGTCTTGAGAGGATAGTTAGTTACGACAATTATATGATGTGACTCAAAATAATGTCTTAACTTTTTGGCTGCTGTTACGAGACCCAAGAGTAGTTTCTCCATTGACGTATATCTGGTCTCGGCATTGAGAAAGGATTTACTTACATAGTAAATCGGGTGTTGTTGCTGGTCGTCCTCTCGTACGAGAACTGCACTTACCGCATTATTGCTAACAGCTAAGTATAACTGTAAGCTTTCACCTTCGATTGGTTTTGTCAACAGCGGAGGGGAGGTCATGTATTGTTTTAAATCTTGCAGTGCTTTTTCATGCGCCTCGATCCAGTTGAAACCTTGATTCTTGGGTAATACGTTATAGAATAGATGGCATTTGTCGGACGATCGTGAGATAAACCTGTTTAATGCCGCCACTCGTCCAGTAAGCTTTTGTACTTCTTTCACGTTTCTCGGAGATTGTATTTCTATTATGGCCTTGATTTGCTCTGGACTCGCCTCTAATCCATGTTGAGTGACCATATATCCAAGGAACTTCCCAACACGTACTCTGAAAGAACATTTCGTTGGATTAAGCTTCATCTTGTATTGTCGTAGGATATCGAATGATTGCTTTAGATGATGTATGTGATCGTGCAATCGCTCGGATTTTACTAACATATCATCGATATAGACTTCCATCGTACGACCAAGGTGTTCCTTGAACATCATGTTCACGAGTCTTTGGTACGTTGATCCTGCGTTCTTGAGACCGAAAGGCATCACCTTGTAGCAGTATATTCCTTTGTCTGTCATGAAGGCTGTCTTCTCTTGATCGTCCGCGTGCATCAGAATTTGGTTGTATCCAGAGTAAGCGTCCATGAACGTGAGTAATTCATGACCTGCTGCTGCATCAACCATCGCATCGATGTGAGGTAGTGGAAACGGGTCTTTTGGACATGCTTTGTTTAGATCCGTAAAGTCGATACAGACTCGCCACTTCCCATTCTTCTTTTGTACGACAACCACGTTTGCTAGCCAGTCTGGATACTTGACTTACCTGATCTTCCCTGTTTTTAGCAAGTTATCGACCTCATCATTAATAACTTTGTTGCGTTCTGGTGCAAACTTGCGTCTTTTCTGTTTCACAGGTTTGAAAGATGGATCCACGTTCAACTTGTGAGATATGACGTCAGGATCAATTCCAACCATGTCTTCGTGCGACCATGCGAAGCAATCCGAGTGTTCCTGCAAAAAAGATATTATTTTGTTTTTTATATCAGGGGTTAGTGTTGCTCCCACGAAGACCTTTCGATCAGGATGTTTTTGATCTAGCACGACTTCTTCGAGTTGAAGGTCATCGTACAATCGTACTCCATCCTGGCTCTGTAATTGCTAGATATCTTGGGGTTTGGTCTTCATTGTGATCTTGTAACATTCACGAGCAATCTTCTTTTCGCTGACAATTTCTTGTACGCCCCAAGGAGATGGGAACTTAATCTTCTGATGATAAGTTGATGGTACGGCCTTCATGTCATGGATCCAGGGTCTCCCGAGTATCGCGTTGTATGCTGACGGACAGGCTATGACATTGAAATTGGTTTGCTTGTTGATTCCTTTAGCGAAGATTGGTAGCACTATTTCTTCGAGAGTATTCGTCGCATCTCCGTTGAATCCCACTAATGTGGTAGTTCGTCGTACGATGTTGGATCTATCGATGCCCATGATCTTGAGAGTGTCTGAAAATATGACATTTGCTGAGTCCCACGGATGGCGCCAAATTGTTGATGCTAAAAATCGCATCTACGGACGACGTAAGGTTTTCTTATCCGGTGAGAGAAAGGAAACTTCAATAATCGTGCACAAAACAAGGAAAGAAAATGATACGATATTTGGTGACGCGGAAAACCCCATCGAGGGTAAAAACCGTGGCCGACTAAGAAATAGTCGACATTGAACTATGTATCACCAATAAGGGGTGATGCCTTTCGTAGTACAATAGTCCGTCTTACGTTACAAGGTAAAGATAAACATAAGACATACGAAAGTAACGTGCGTCGTAAGTACAAATATCATATGTAAATACGAAAGTATAAATGAATTCGAGAGAAAACGTAGATGATTCGAATGATCGGTTGTCGGGGGTCTTCCAAATGAGTCGGGGTGCCCTTTATATAGTGCAAAGGTTGTAGGTTGTAACCGCTTGATATTTAATGCTCTTGATGACAATAATTGTAACGGTCGTAACGATAGTTGTGCATTAATTGTGCTTTTAATCACGATCGTCGGTTACATCTCTTTAATCCTGCATTAAACAGACATTAAAACGACAGTTACAGGTTAGATAATCGCGATCTTACGAAATCTTAAGACGGTCGTACGACATCTTAAGACAGTCGTACGACATCATCGTAGGACGAACGACTAAATAGTAAGACGATTGTTTCTGCTGTATTCGGTTTTAAGAACTTTGTCTAAATACAAGATCTGTCCTGCAATAGTTGATCTTATAATTTTGTCGGTCGAGCGTTAGAATTTGACCACAACAGTTAGCCCCCAAGATTTGAATTTCAAAGTCTGTTTGAATTTCAAATCTTCTTTCAAAGTCTCGAAGATGCATGTAAATGCCAATTCCCTGTAGAAACAAAAACAAGAAAAATATTAGTAGAAGCGCACGTAATTATTGAATTTTTTTCTCAAGGCGGGGTCCCACGGATGGCGCCAAGTTGTTTTGGTAAAAAATTACACAATTAAATATCGTAAGATGTTGTGAGGCAAATCCGTCGAGAGAAGGAAATCTAGTTCGATAAATCGTGCGATAAAATAAATAAAGAGACAAAGCAAATTGATGACGCAGGAAAAACCTCGAGGTCGAGGAAAAAACCTGCGGCCGACTAAAACGGTATAGTCGACGTTGCACTAGTATCACCAATAAGGGGTGATGTCTTCGAGAATTACAGCGTGGATCGTACGATTACAATGAAACAGAACTTAAATTACAAAGAATAATATAGAAATTGTAGAAAATGTTCGCAAGTTCCAAAATAATCAGATGTCTTTGAATGATAACTTCGACCTCCTTTTATAGTTGGCAAGAAGGTAACCGTCGTCTCATAATTGTGCATTTAATGTAACGGTCGTAACCGAAGCTTGAATCTTGGTCGTAACGGTTAAGGCTTTATGGGGAGCGTATCTTGGTCTTTAACGGTCATCTGATCTTCGATAACTATTGCTTATCTGTTACAAAGAATCATACTTAAGATTTATCTAGCCGTTAGTATAGTATCGTACGATATCATATGTTCTCAGGTCATCTCGTACGATATCTTGTAAAGATCGTTCGATAATTAATTGTTATCGTTCGAGGGTATACATATCTTATCTCAGGACCTTATCTTAATACAGGATTATCATCCTGAAAGATATCTTATGATTTGAATCGATCGCCGTGCGTCGTGCGATCGTAAATTTCCACCCAAACAATTACAACAACAAAAAATTACATTAGTGTTGAATAGTTTAAAAAACAAAAAGAATAAAAAAAACTCACCATATATTAATAAGAGAAAATAATTATTTTACCCATTTCACAAAATCCAATTTATCTCCTACCCATTCTCTCCCAAAAATAGCTAAAATACCCATCGGTCCTCTATCCGGCGTCCGCTATCGGCGTCTGGCAGCCGCTACCGGCGTTATGTGTGTATATATGGCCGGATATGTGTGTATCTATATTGCTGCATATGTGTGTATATATATGGATGCATAATACTTATATATACACACACATATAATATATATATATATATTTGTGTGAATTGCAGCTTCTTCTTGGCATTAATTGCAGTTTTTCTTGGCATTAATTGCCGCTAATGACTGTTAGGGTAAAAATCCGCAATCGCATGACGACCGATTATAATCGTAAGACAAATGATAGGACAGTAATTCTGTATTAAGATAAGGTCCTGAAATAAACTTAATAGTACCATCGAATCAATCGGTCGAATAGAACTAACGATTAATCGAATGATATTACATATATATCGTACGATGCCTACGTCTTTTATGAAGGCAAGCTGATTATCATTGAGAAAGTCAGAAATAGAATACTGTGCTATGCTCGTTGGAGTTCATCATTATAACGAACGTTCTTCAATAAATTCATCGAACGACATATATATTCCAACGTACGACGCATTACTAACGGTAACTTGTATCGTAAGTTTTCTTATTTATTACAGGAGATCGTCAGTTACCGGATATCTCGCCTTCAGTTAAAGACTCAATCCAAGATCATCAAGACGAAGAGTTAATCCTATTCAATGTGACGTCCGTTATGACCGTTGGAGACATTAAATGCACGACCGTTATCAAAGAAGCTATATAAATCGATCAAGACCACATTTGAAGCACACGAACAAGACAACTCTGGAAACAACCAATACATTCTCTCTAGCTTAGAATTCATAACACTTGTAATTTACGTTCGATCGCACGTTTATTCTCATTGTAATCGCTCGACGCACACTGTAATCTTGAAGGACATCACCCCTGCTTGGTGACTATAGTGCACTGTCGACTTAACTTTAGGTCGACCGCAGGTTTTTTCCTCCGTTGTGAGGTTTTTCCTGCATCATCAAATTTCTTTGTCTTATTTTACCTTTGTCGCATTTCTTACTGAACGTAATTTCTTTCTCTCGACGGTTAAGCCTCACACATTTTCATACAACAATTGACTTGTGTAATTTTTTACATAAACAGTTTGGCGCCCACCGTGGGGCTCCGTTTTGAGGAAAATTTCATTCGGTGAAAAGTGTGTCTTCATACTAATCTTTTCTTCGAGTTCTCTTTGAGCTATTTTTGCAGGATAATGGATAACGCATTCATAACATCGCTACAACAACAATGGCAACAAGCTAACGAAGAAATCCAACGTCTTCGAGCTTCGCAAGTTCCATCGATGCCTATTCCTTCTCCTTATCCACCTCAACACTTGAGACCACCGTTTCGTCCTCAGTTTAACACCTCAGTACCTTTACCACATAACCAACAGAACTTCGTACGACCATCCATGTCCCAAAGTCCACCCGGATTCACGTTTGGTCCCTTTAACAACATTTCTCAACAAATCCCTATTCCTGGCCATATACCCACAGCTGCTAGTTCCACAGTTCATACAACAATACCACCAAACACTGGAGTTTCTACCGATTTTATCCCAACATATCCAGTGACCACTGAAGACCCTCTAAACGTACGATTGAAATCTCTGGAGGAACATAATCAAAAGCTATTCGCACTGCTTACAAAACTACCTGGAGCAGCAGTACCTGTCGAGGTAGAACCTAAAACCGGATTTCAAGCTTCTCCGTTCGTCGATGAAATATCTCTCGTCGACGTGCCCAAAAAATATACCATTCCAGCCTTTGCAACAAAATATTCCGGAGTCACTGATCCAGTCGAACATGTCGCACAATACAAGCAACTCATGTGGACAGTTCCTATACCGACGCAGTACCAGGAAGTTTGCATGTGCAAAAGCTTCGGTTCTACTTTAACAGGAGCAGCGTTACAATGGCTTATTAACCTAAAGCCAAAAAGCATTAGATCATTTGCTGAATTGGTGAACCAATTCACTCGACAGTTCGCTAGCAGTCGTAAGATGGAGAAACAAACCAGCGATCTGTATTACGTCGTACAGAAGTCAGGAGAAACGATTCGCGACTAATTTAACAGATTCAACGCGGCTATGATCGAAGTGAAGAATTGCGATGTGAAAACTGCAATCGAGGCATATAAACGTGGGTTAGAAGATCCATCTGGATTATATCTAGAATTGACGAAATACCCACCAGAAAACTTCGACGATGTACGAGCTGGAACATTAGCTTTCATGAGAATAGAGGACGATGCTCTCTTTCGACGAAAGCATTCCGTCGAGAAGAAACCTCTTAGTGCTCAAAAACATGATTTCAAGCACAAAAGAGTGAACAAGATTGGAAACCCTCGACACGAGTCAAAAAGCGAAACAAGTTTTAACCTTTAAAGCCTAGCCACTGTTACCACATTCACAGGCAAGCGTACCTGATCGTGAGTAATATAGTGTAGGAAAGTCCAGGTATCGTATCTACCACTGGGAACGGTCAAGTTATGTAGACTAATAATCTTAGCTAGTTTAATTAACCTAAAGCTATGGGGGGGTTTTTATAAAAATGGTTTTAATTAATTAAAAGACAACTAATTAATTAAGACACAAAAGACAACTGATTTAATTAACTAGAAAGCACAAAGAAAGTAATTTAAACTTTATAAGAGAAAAACAGTAGTACTTATTGTTTGGGTGAAATTTTATCATCGAACGATCGAACGAATAGAATCGTAAGATATCTTCCAGGATAATATTCCTGTATTAAGATAAGGTCCTGAAGTAAAGATATAATTACCATCGAACGAAGACAAATGATCATCGAAGATAGTCAGGTGATTTCATCATATGATCGTACGATTGAACTAACGATATACATATTCAAGTTTGCTCTTATTACAGGAAAGCTTATCCAAGATGACCTCGCAGCATAGTCAACACTAATCAAACCTGATATGACCGTTCAAACAAGATACGCTCGTCTTAAAGAACTTAGACGTTACGATCGCAAAACCAGCTTCAGTTATATCCGTTGCATTTATGGCTCAATAATGAACGAACGGTTACGATCCAAGCAGCTATAAAAGAGATTCAAGATCCTACACTCAAGAGGACCGATTCCGAGAGAGAAATAGCAATACCAATATTATTCTCTGTATTTACATTTGATAGCGTTCATTTCCTTATTGTAATCGTACGATACAACTGTAACATCGAGGATATCACCCCTTGTTGGTGATCAATAGTGCAACGTCGACTATCCTATTTAGTCGGCCGCGGGTTTTTTTTCCTCGATTCAGAGGTTTTTCCTGCGTCATCAATCTTTTTGTCAATTTACTTTTATTTATCGCACGTTTTATCGAACGAGAATTCTTTCTTTTGACGATTCTGCCTCAAGACATCTTACGATAATAACTTAAGTAAATTTTTACACAAACAGTTTGGCGCCCACCGTGGGGCCCGGTTTGAGAAAATCTTGTTCGATAAGGCGTCAGCTTACTAACCTATTTCTTCGAGCTTCTTTGTGAATTAAGTGCAGGAACATGGCAAGCAGTTCTCAAACAACCTTGCAGCAACAATTGGCAGCAGCACAAGAACAAATCCAATGGTTGAATGAGCAGAATTTACAAATGAATGGCGAACTGTCTAGATTGAGAGCATCGAATCCGCAAACTTCTCACATCCCAGTTTCCACTCATCAACCGAGGCCATTCTTCCTTCAAAATCAACCCTATGTTTCCCAACAACCATTTGTCCAGCCACAAATATCACAACCATTTGTCCAGCCGCAAGTATCGCAACCTTTCATCCAACCGCAAGTGTCACAAGTTAGCCTACCGCCGCCACCTCCAGTCAACAACTCACGTCCCATCTTCCCTCCGTTACCATCAGGTCCTTACCCTGGAGCAACCACGTTCACTTACAACCAACCTCAAACAGGGCCTCGTCCCTTTATACCTATTCCAGAACCTATATCGCACGTTCCCACCGCAGCTACCCCCATAACTCATATTCCAAACTTACCAAACGTTTCAGGAACCTCTAACAATCCACCACACAATGACATCGTGGATATTCGACTAAAAATGCTAGAAGAACAAAACAAAGCAATGCTCGCATTGTTAACCAAACTTCCTAGAGCTTCCGTACCCATCGAAGTTGAACCTAAAACTGGATTCCAAGCCTCGCCCTATATCGATGAGATTGCTCTCGTTGATATTCCCAAAAAATATAACATCCCAGCTTTCACACCAAAATACTCTGGAATCTCTGATCCTGTGGAACACATCGCACAATACAAGCAGCTAGTGTGGACAGTTCCTATTCCAACCCAGTTTCAAGAAATATGCATGTGCAAGGGCTTTGGATCAACACTTACCGGAGCTGCGTTGCAATGGTTAATCAATTTGAAACCCAAGAGCATCGCATCATGGTCTGAGTTAGTAAACCAATTTACTCGACAGTTTGCAAGCAGTCGCAAGATGGAGAAACAAACAAGCGATCTCTACTATGTCGTGCAAAAAACAGGTGAAACCATCCGTGAATATTTTAACAGGTTCAATGCAGAGATGATCGAAGTTAAGAACTGCGATGTGCGGACGGCGATCGAAGCATACAAACGTGGATTAGATACATCCTCGGAGTTATACACAGATCTAATGAAGTATCCACCAGAAAACTTCGATGATGTACGAGCTCGTACGTTGGCACACATGAGGATCGAAGATGACGCCATTTTCCGGCGTAAACACTCGAATGATAAGAAAAATCTTGGAGCGCAGAAACATGATTTCAAACCTAAACGAGTAAACAAGATTGATAATTCCCGACGCGATCAGAATAAACGTTCGAACCAAGGTAAAAGTAAAGTAAGATATCCAGATTTGTCAACTTACCATTTTGCAGGTACAACGAAAGACTTGGTGGATTCTCTACGGAACTTGGAAGTTAACGTACGATGGCCCAAAAAACCAGAGAATCCTAGCAAAGACAAAGACCAAACAAAATGGTGCGACTTCCACAGCGATCACGGGCACAATACAGATGATTGTATTAGTTTGAAGAAGGAGATCGCATACCTCAAATCGAACGGACATCTTAAAAACCTTCTAAGCGATGATTCGAAAATACCAACGTCACCCGTTCCAACGAAGGTTGTAAACTGCATTACAGGTGGATCAGAAGTGTGTGGCCTCACCTATTCTGCGGCAAAAAGGCACGCACGAGAAGGGCCTGAAGGACATCCCATCCCAAATGAATCCAGGACTGCGGAAGAAAAGGAGCTCGATGCAACGAAGATATCGTTCGATATCGAAGATATGTCAGACGCTCATCAGAAACACCATGATGCACTGGTTATTCAGTTAACAATTGGTAACTGTCTAACCAAGAGAGTACTAATCGACGGAGGCAGCTCAGCCAACGTAATATTCGCAGAAACACTCAAGATCATGGGTATTGATCGGTCCAACATAGTACGACGAACAACAACACTAATTGGATTCAACGGAGATGCAACTAGTACTCTTGGAGAGATCATACTACCAGTCTTCGCTAAAGGCATAAATAAGCAAACAAAGTTCAACGTCATCGATTGTCCTTCCGCCTACAACGCTATACTTGGAAGACCTTGGATCCACGATATGAAGGCCGTACCATCAACGTATCATGAGAAGATCAAATTCCCATCTCCATGGGGCGTGCAAGAGATAGTCAGTGAAAAGAAAATCGCAAGGGAATGCTACAAGATTACGATGAAGGCCAAACCGCACGATATCTAGCAATTACAGAGCCAGGATGGAGTACGATCGTACGATGATCTTCAATTAGAAGAAGTCGTATTGGATCACAAACATCCTGATCGCAAAGTCTTCGTAGGTGCAACTCTAACCCCCGATATAAAAAATAGTATAATTTCTTTTTTGCAGGAACATTCGGATTGTTTTGCGTGGTCACACGAGGATATGGTGGGGATAGATCCTAATATCATATCGCACAAGTTGAACGTGGATCCTACGTTTAAACCCGTTAAGCAAAAAAGACGCAAGTTTGCACCAGAACGCAACAAGGTGATCAACGAGGAAGTGGAAAATCTACTCAAAACGGGAAAAATTCGAGAAGTAAAGTATCCAGATTGGCTCGCCAACGTGGTGGTAGTACAAAAGAAGAATGGAAAGTGGCGAGTATGCATCGACTTCACAGACCTAAACAAAGCTTGTCCAAAGGATCCCTTTCCTTTGCCACACATCGATGCAATGGTCGATGCAACAGCGGGGCACGAGTTACTAACGTTCATGGACGCTTATTCCGGATATAACCAGATCCTAATGCATAAAGACGATCAAGAGAAGACTGCGTTTATGACCGATAAGGGCATATACTGTTACAAAGTAATGCCATTTGGGCTCAAGAATGCTGGATCAACGTACCAAAGACTCGTAAACAGGATGTTCAAAGATCACCTCGGACGTACGATGGAAGTATATATCGACGATATGCTCGTAAAATCAGAACGATCGCAAGATCACATCCAACATCTAAAACAATCGTTCGATATATTACGAGAATACAAGATGAAACTCAACCCAACCAAGTGCTCTTTCGGAGTGCGTGCGGGAAAGTTTCTTGGATACATGGTTACACGACGAGGGATCGAGGCGAGTCCAGAGCAGATCAAAGCAATCCTGGAAATCCAGTCACCAAGGAATGTAAAAGAGGTACAAAAGCTGACTGGACGAGTAGCGGCCCTGAACAGGTTCATCTCACGATCATCCGATAAGTGTCATTTGTTCTACAACGTGCTTCGAAAGAACAAAGGCTTCGATTGGACAGAGGCACACGAGGAAGCACTACAAAGCTTAAAGAAGTACATGTCCAATCCTCCACTGTTGACGAAACCAATCGAAGGAGAGAGCTTGCAATTGTACCTCGCTGTAAGTAATAACGCTGTTAGCGCAGTGCTCGTACGAGAAGGTGACCAACATCAGCAACCTATCTATTATATAAGTAAGTCTTTCCTCGATGCTGAAACAAGGTACACGTCCATGGAAAAGCTCTTACTTGGCCTCGTAACCGCAGCAAAAAAGTTAAGGCATTATTTCGAATCGCATCATATAATCGTTGTTACTAACTATCCTCTTAAGATCGTACTTCGTAAGCCTGAACTTACAGGACGATTAGCAAAGTGGAGTATTTATCTTAGCAGCTTCGATCTAACGTATCAACCAAGAACAGCGATAAAGTCTCAGGCGTTAGCAGATTTTGTTAGGAATTATGTGCAGAGTTGACAAACCAAGTGGTTACACATCCAATGTTACAAGACACTTGAGGGTCACACCTGTGAGGACCTATAAGTCGAACAAGTTAGATGAAACCCCGAAATGGAGAGTTAGGATTTATAATAGTGTATTATAAATCAGTTGGGTAATTTCAGTCAGAATTACCAAAGTTGGAGGGTTATTAATTAATTAGGATATTATATATTTATTAGATAAATAAATATATAATAGTTAATTAATAAGGTTTTTATATATATTAGATAAATATATATAATCATAATTATCGTATGCAAATTCTTTTCCAGCTAATTAAAAAGGGGAAAGGATTTGGGATAATTATAATAAGGAAACTGGATTCCATACAAACTGTATTTTTCCTCCATATAAATAAGGCTTATGGGTTAAGGAAAAATCTAAGCTTTAAGCAAAAATCAGTTTCAGTTTTTCTCCTCCTCTCTCTCTCCCCAAAACCGGCGCCGACCACCCCCTCGTCGGATTCCAGATTTTTGTTGTTCGGGTTTCACAGTTCTGCTAGAGGAACGTTCGTTGGTCGATCACCGGTGGACTATCATCAAGCGATCCAGGTAAATTAATCTAACCTAATCTGTTAGGTTTAGAACTACAAAACGATTAAAAGATCGATTGGCTTTAATGGGTTTTTTAGCTTTTATCGCTTCCGCATGATTAGATCGGAAACAGCGTGTTTCTGATCGCGTAGGTTTTATCAGTTTGATTAACCTATGAGATGTATCAAACCAGCGAGGTTCGATAGATCTGAGATAATCCTCGAGTCAGTTTGATCCGAGGATACCCTCAAAAACCCAACAGTGGTATCAGAGCCATTGTTAAAATCGTTTTAGTTTTTTATCTGTTCATATCAGTTTATCTGTTTACGTGTGATCCGTTAAAATTGTTACTTAACAAGTTTAAAAATTTGATTTTTACAAGATCTGTTTTTTTAATTGTTTCATTATCATCATGTAAACACCAAACCATTGATCGGCGGTGGAACGGCGGCAGCTAGCCGATCGGACCGCCAGGTCGATCACCGGTTACGAAAAACAAACCAAGCACCAAGCGAGACCACCAGATCGGTGGTGATGGCATCGGCCGCTACCACAAACCACCAAGCCGCACCACCAGATTGGTGGTGGCGGCGTTGACCGTCGAATGTAAACCACAGGACCGAAACCACCAGATACGGTGGTGGCGGTGATTGATGGTGGCCACAAACCGCAACCACCAGCGAGGTGGTAGCGGTGCCTGTTGGCAACCACGGCTGCCACGTGGAAACGACATACCACCGTGACCGGTGGTGGTGACGGCTGAGGCCAGAGCCGCCACAGATGGTGGTGACGGACGCCGTCGTCAACCACGGCGGCAATCGGGGCCGTTTTGCCCCTTCTGAACGAAGCTGTGGTGGTGTCAATTAAGAACCACGGCCGCCACACGGTGGCGCCGGCTCGACTGAATAACAGCCACCACACCACCGTATGTGGTGATGGTGGCAACGGTGGTTTTGTTAATAGCAATCACGGCAGCGATGGCAGCCCGGAGCTGCTGCAGTCGCCGGTTGATTGAGGCGGTAGTGACAATGGAGCGGCGATGGGGGTGGCTGTGGCTGCTTCACGGTGGCCAAGACAAAGCCACACCGCAACCACCAGGTACCGCGACAGCGGTGGTGGATAGCGGTGCTCTTAACCATCGACGCCGGTTCTCGCAATCGCCGGCCAAGCCGTGCAAAACGGTGGCGGCGGCTACTGATTAAAACGCGGCTGACCTAAACCACCGTGTTGGTGGCGGCGGCAGCTGTTGGTGGTTGTAATCACCAAGCAGCGACCACCAGAAACCACCTTGGTGGTGGTGGCGTGCGAACCGGCCACCGCTGGCTGCCTCATGGCCGCGCCAAGCGGTGGTGGTGGGGGATGAATCGGAAGTTACAACCGCCAGAAGCCACCACGGTGGTGGTAGTGTGCACTTGAGGATTTCACGACACGAACCAAACTTGTGATCGACCTAGGGTTTTTCGTATTGTTAGGCCTAAATGATACAAGGCCCAAAAGCCCAGTTTTTGGACCAAGATATGGCCCAAAAGGAGATCTTTTGTTTTAGACTTTCTTATCCAAAATTATTTTTCCAATAAAATTTATTCAAACCAGTTGAGTTTCGGAATTAAATTTTACCGATTTTTCGAATAGGCCTAATTTTATGTTTTTACTATTTAACTAAAACACTAAGGGCCAATATTATGAAATTGGAACATTAAAACGCGTTTAATATAATTTTTGGATAAAACGGTTTCAGTTTTTATAAAATAAGATTTATTGTTTATAAACCATAGTTTTAGGCAAAAACCTTTTTTCAGTCTAAAAGAGGTTTGTGGTTCATAAAACAGTTTGTTTTACGAATCAGTTATAAAACCAAGTCTTGCGATAATTGAAACAAAATAATTTTAACGGATCCAGTTTATTACTCGTAATTATAAGATTGCTTTTATTATATTGCATATATATTTACGTAAATGCTTGAGCTCGATATATGGATTTCAGTTTGATTTTACATATATATATATCTATTATAGTGTTTTGCCAACCTAGACCCTTGACACATTTACGGGGAGGCCTGCGTGCCATTTGCAACCCCATATGTAATAATGACCTTAGGATAGACATTTGTTTTATTCTTTCGGGATGACGAGGCCAGTGGGAGCTGCTAAAATTCCTCAACTTACCGGAGTACTAACAAAACATGGCGAGGCCAGTGGGAGCTACGCGAGTTTTGAAGCTTTTAGTAGAATAGGTCATTATTGGTCCCTAGGAAACGTTGGCAAAAACTATAATTAGGTACTGTGTGATTAATTATTGTTTAATTGCATGGTTGATTGATTATTTGTGATATCTTGCATGTCAGTAGTTTTAAATAGAGTTGTTACTTTAAAACTAGTTTATATCACAAAAGGAATATAGGTTTTAGTTTCGTTAAAACGATAGTTTTTGTTTTAAAAACCTATAGATGATTGTTTTATGTAAAAGGCAAGTTGACAAAAACAGTTAGTTTTAATCAACTAGGTGTGCTGTTAAAACAGTTAGTTTTAATTAGCAAGTAATTTTAGAACAGTTGGTTTTAAAATTACGAGTATGTTTGAAACAGTTAGTTTAAAACATAAGTAGCCTTTATAATAATCAGTTTTTCAAAATCCTGGAAGTAAAGTTTTTTTTTTAAAAAACCCCGAAAATCATAGATCAGTAGTGCAACCCATTTAGGGGCACCTTCGGCGTAAAGTACATAGGCGTTGTAAGTGATCACACATTCAACGTCTGTGTTCAAACTGAAGCTGAAGGGGTTACATAACTCTGCGAATTATCTCCGGGTGGTACCGGCCAGAGTATAGTGATCAGGTCCCCAAAATGGTGAGATCTGTTTTGGTACTATAATGTTCACGGGTGGTACCGGGCCAAAAAGCACTAAGAGGGACTAAAACATGCACAGGTAGTTGCCATGGTCCCGAAAAGATCTAGGAGTCATGTCAGTTAGACATGATTGGTAAAAGTCCTTACCTACCAAAATAAATACGGGTCTGGTGGAGCAAGAACATTACGCACATCAGGACGTATGAAATAAGGATCCTAGTCCAATAAATTGATCATTTAAGGGTTTATTGATATTTTATTGGAAATTAGTCTATTTACAGTTGCTAAAACCAAAAGTTTTATTTTGTGTAGATGGCAAGCACTGTTACCAACACTAACAATCTTTCCCTCCGCTCTATCCTAGAGAAGGATAAGTTGACCGGCTCTAACTTTCTCGACTGGGAGCGCAATCTGATGATTGTGCTCAGACATGAGAGAAAGTGGTATGTGCTTGAAGAGCCACTTGGGGAGGCACCTCCGGCAAACGCTCCGGCTGCTGCCAGAAATGCCCACAAGAAGCACTCAGATGATCTCCTTGATGTCGCCTGTCTGATGCTAGCAACCATGAGCCCAGATCTGCAAGCAGGGCTCATAAATACAAATGCTTACGACATGATCCGCCAGCTGAGGGACATGTTTCAGACTCAGGCTCGTACAGAACGCTACGATGCCACCAAAGCATTCAATGAGTGCAAAATGGTAAGAGGAACATCAGTAAGTGACCATGTCATGAAAATGAAACGTCACTTAGATCATCTGGAGAGGCTTGGTCATCCTGTTCCGTTGCAGCTAGCAACAGACACCATACTCAATTCACTGTCAGAAGACTACAGGCCCTTCGTAGTCAATTACAATATGAATAACATGGAGAAAACAATAGCAGAATTGCACTCCATGCTAAAGACAGCTGAACTGAATATGGGGAACAAGAACAAGACTAAGGATGTCTTGATGGTGAAAGACGGAGGGGTGAAAAAGAAGAATGGGCAAGCTAGCACCAGTAAAGGAAAAGGACCAGTCCAGGCCATCCAGAGTGCACCCAAGAAAGGCAAGGGCAAGGGCAAGGGCAAGAAGGTTAAGCCAAACAAAGCTAGGACCGAGAATCGCTGCTTCATATGCAAAGAGATCGGTCATTGGAGGCAAAACTGCCCTAAGCGTCATGAAGCAGGTATATAAACCTCAGAAAATTTATGATTGCTTTGACTTGTCACTTCTTACTTGTTGAGTTACAAGTATACTGATACCTAGAGCAAATGATTATTGCAGGAGGTCAGAAGTGAAATGCCCAGAGGTTGCTGAGGATCAGAGTACAAGATGATTTAAGCCAAGACATTTTGAATTTATAGTTTTAAAACAGTTATTTTTGGGGGATTAAGTTTTAAACAATGTTTGAATAATTATATTTTATAATTCGATGGTTTTATTTTCAAAAGTTATTGTCTTGACATTGAAATATCTGATTGTGCTTAATGTTTGTATGATCCTAGTTGTTGCCTGTTATTGTTACTTCAATAAATTCTATTAAATTGAAGTAATTTGTATAAAAACTATCAGAACACACGAGATTCTATAGGAATGTGTTTTGAGAATAAAACATTTATGAATAATTGTTTTATGATCAAATTTTAAAAGGAGAATTCAGGATATTAACTCAGATAGCGTTAATAACAGTATTTATAAAACTAGAAGATTCCAAGTTCTGGAATTAGGATTTGACCAAATCCAGTTAGGTTTTATAAAAGAAATTCTCAGAATTATCTAATCAAGTTTGATCAAGTTTTATTATTCAAATGTTTTAAAGAGAGAATTTAGAATATTAACTCAGATAGCGTTAATAACAGTATTTATGAAACTAGAAAGATTCCAAGATCTGGAATTAGGATTTGACCAAATCCAGTTAAGTTTCATAAAAGGAAATTCTCAAAGTTCATTACTTAAAATTAGAATTGACTAATCAAAGTTTTGACTAAGTCAATAGTAAAATTTTGAGTAATAGTTAGTTTTTATATAAGCAAGTGGGAGCCTAATTTATTCTCTATCTAGTCAGAGATGAAGAATAATAGATGCAATTATTGATGTATCTCGGAATTCATAATCCAGGTAGGATAAGAATTCATAAGATATAATTTACCCTTTTTGTCAAAAGGATAAAAGTTTCAAGACCCATGAAACAAAGGTCGTGACTGACTTAAAAATCAATAATTAAAGTGTTGGATTAAAATATAGGATTCCAGTAGATTTGCCAGTATTGCAAATGGAATCTGATTTCAGACAGAAATCATTCATCTACACAGCAACTAAGGAAAGTTGCAGTCTTACATATTCAGGAACTGGAAGTTAGTCCAGGTCTCCGAGTTCATGGAATATGATAAAAGACTAGTTATTGTAAGGTGTTTGCAAAACAATAATTAGCAGATATAAGTAGATCCTATAAACAGACTTGTACCTTTTGGTTATCACTTTGATTAAAATGGTAAACTTTAATCAAAGGGTTTAAACTGAAGATAGGTGATACTTCATTTTAGACCAATATTTAACAAACGTTAAATAGACATTATGAAAGTTGTTAAAGAAAAGACATTCAATCTTGTTATTATTACAGCATGTAATATGGACTATACAAGATTGATTTCTTTATCATTTTCACAGTTTGCATGTTTTAATATATCCAGGAATGAAATCAGTCTCCGATTTTTATTCGAAATCTGTCCGTGACAACTTATCAATGTGGGAGCATGATAAGGTGTTAAAGTCATTGTGAACTTTTAGGTAGTTATGATCAGTTGCTGAATAACAGCTACAAGTGTTGTAGACTAAAAGTTGCACAGATATTTGATAGAGTAGCAAATATCGGACGTGATCCGCGGATGAGATTACTTCTTGGAATGAAGTCATTAGTGAATCTCACAGTAGTTGTCCCTATCACCTGAGGTATCTGATTTGATATCATGAGGACTACTGAATTCTTAGTGCACTCAACCGCTACGCCGTAACAGGGTGGCTATAAAGGGTGTAACTAGATTCAGCGGAAGCCGTGGTGTCAAAGGCAGATATGCAAGATGGGATTTGCACCTCTTCTCAGAAGAGAGATATTTCTGGGCCCATCTTGACTGACTAAGTATACTGATGAAGTGCATGGCCATGCCCAAACGAACTGATTAGTTCTTTGTCGTTTACCTATCAGTGAAAGTCAGATAATCAAGAAAACAGAATCTTGAGTATTCAGAGTTGACACTTTCCAAGCTCATACTCAAAGATGAAATATTGCGATGCAAAGGGAAAAGCCAAGATATACCCAATCAATGAACAGTAGTTTCATAGATACCAATTCCTCACGGAATGTTTATATCACCAGTCTGGGTATAAGAGTTCTTGTAACCTGGTCAGCCTAAGTGCCTGTCTAGGGGCCTCCTTAGGTCCGTATAATCAAAGGTGGTATTGCCAACTTGCACAAGTGGGAGTCTGTTAGGAATTATGTGCAGAGTTGACAAACCAAGTGGTTACACATCCAATGTTACAAGACACTTGAGGGTCACACCTGTGAGGACCTATAAGTCGAACAAGTTAGATGAAACCCCGAAATGGAGAGTTAGGATTTATAATAGTGTATTATAAATCAGTTGGGTAATTTCAGTCAGAATTACCAAAGTTGGAGGGTTATTAATTAATTAGGATATTATATATTTATTAGATAAATAAATATATAATAGTTAATTAATAAGGTTTTTATATATATTAGATAAATATATATAATCATAATTATCGTATGCAAATTCTTTTCCAGCTAATTAAAAAGGGGAAAGGATTTGGGATAATTATAATAAGGAAACTGGATTCCATACAAACTGTATTTTTCCTCCATATAAATAAGGCTTATGGGTTAAGGAAAAATCTAAGCTTTAAGCAAAAATCAGTTTCAGTTTTTCTCCTCCTCTCTCTCTCCCCAAAACCGGCGCCGACCACCCCCTCGTCGGATTCCAGATTTTTGTTGTTCGGGTTTCACAGTTCTACTAGAGGAACGTTCGTTGGTCGATCACCGGTGGACTATCATCAAGCGATCCAGGTAAATTAATCTAACCTAATCTGTTAGGTTTAGAACTACAAAACGATTAAAAGATCGATTGGCTTTAATGGGTTTTTTAGCTTTTATCGCTTCCGCATGATTAGATCGGAAACAGCGTGTTTCTGATCGCGTAGGTTTTATCAGTTTGATTAACCTATGAGATGTATCAAACCAGCGAGGTTCGATAGATCTGAGATAATCCTCGAGTCAGTTTGATCCGAGGATACCCTCAAAAACCCAACAGATTTCGTAGCAGAATTCAGTCCTGGGATCGAAGAACCATCGTACGATGAAATCAGTAATGTGATGATTCACGACAACGAACCATGGACCATGCATGTTGACGGAGCTTCTAACGCACGAGGATCAGGATTGGGAGTAGTCCTGAAATCATCACATGGGGGCAATATGGTGTATTCGGTACGATGTGAGTTCAAAACCACCAACAACGAAGCAGAGTATGAAGCCTTGATCGATGGATTGGATATGGCATATAACTTAGGAGCACGATGGCTACATGTACGAAGTGATTCGCTACTAGTTGTAAACCAAATCAATGGCGAATTCCAGGCAAAGGATTCAAAGATGATATCGTACCTCAAGATTGCAAAAGATAAGATCGCACGATTCGACAAGTTCTCGATAGAACAAATCCCAAGAGATCTGAACATGCAAGCCGATGCCTTGGCTAACTTGGGATCCGCATTCAACGAACCAACTCTAGAAAGTGTTCCGATAATACATCTTATGTCGCCAACAATCGAAGAAGTCCAAATGATCGAAGAAAACCACGATTGGTCGAACGATATATGGAACTACCTCAAGAACAACCAACTCCCTGAAGACAAGTTAGAAGCCCGGAAAATCAGACTTAAAAGCTCTCGATACACGATCTTCGATGATCAGCTGTATCGAAGGTCTACAACGGGTCTAATCTTACGATGCGTGGTAAATAAGCAACAAGTCGATCAAATCCTTCAAGAGATGCACGATGGAGAATGTGGAAACCATTCTGGGGGTAGAAGCCTTGCTAACAGAATCTCGAGGCAAGGGTATTATTGGCCTACTCTTCGAGAGGACTCGATAAGGTATGTTCAAAGGTGCGATGCTTGTCAAAGACACTCAGGTACGTCACATCTACCTTCTGAACCCCTACACTCTCTTAATCCCATGGCCATTCATGCGATGGGGGATGGACATCGTAGGAAAATTACCACCTGCTCCAGGTCAAAAAGTATTTTTACTTGTTCTTACTGATTATTTCTCTAAATGGATTGAAGCCGCAGCTTTCTCACAGGTTAGGGATAAAGAAGTTATCTCCTTTATCCAAACTAACATTATTTACAGGTTTGGAGTACCATCAGAAATAACGTGCGATAATGGGTCCCAATTTATAAGTGAGAGAACTCGAAAGTTCTGCGATGAACGTGGGATAAAACTCATTACATCGACCCCAAGATATCCACAATCCAACGGCTTGGCTGAGTCCAGCAACAAGACCATTATTAATTCTATTCGAAAGAGGTTGAAAGCTGCAAAGGGTCGATGGGTCGAAGAATTACCATCTGTTTTATGGGCAAATCGCACGACACCCAGAACCTCAACTGGACAAACTCCCTTTTCCCTAGTATATGGATGTGAAGCAGTTCTTCCAATCGAATCACAGGTTCCTGTTGCTCGACATCGTACGATTGAACAAAACTCGATAGACTTGTGTTACGATATCGATGCTTTGGAAGAACTAAGAGAGAAAGCCTTTCAAAAGATGGCATCGCAGAAAGCCATGGTTGAACGCTACTTCAATAAAAAGGTGAAAGTCAAGGTATTTCAAATTGGAGATCATGTCTTGCGACGTGTCTTTCCGAATACACAAGAATCGAACGCTGGAAAACTTTCCATCAAATGGGAAGGACCTTACATTATTACTAAGATCGTGGGGAAAGGTGCCTATAAGATTTCAACCATCGAAGGTAATGAAATCCCACGTAGTTGGAATGCAACTCATCTAAAAAGGTACTACTTCTAAAACCCTTTTAATTTTACTATTATTTCATCGAACGATTACTGACTTAGGCATCGGAGCGCCGTTGGTCAATCCAACGGCCACCCCTTAGCCAATTTTACTCGCAGGTAACGCATGATTATCGCAAGACATCGCACGATTATCGCAGGATATCGCACGACTACCGCAGACATCGCACGATCTATGGCAAACATCGCCCGATAAAACAACATGCTCAAATCGCATAGAACTTAAAAGATGCATCAATTTTAAATCGCAAGAGCGCAAGTCAAAACGCCAGACGCATGATTAACAGAAACGTTTCTAAAATTTTTTAAGTGCCTTAAACTCATGACAAACATCGCAAGCTAAAACGCACGATTAATTAAGGCCTTAAACATAGAATCAGCTAAAACGCACGATTATCTATTCATTAAAAGTACTTAAGACAAAAATAAAGTACTAATTCAACATCGCACGATTGCAAAAAAAAAAAGATAATTTCATTAAAAAGTACTTAAAAGTACTACGATTACATCAAAAGGAATTTAAATTTCAGGGTTGGCCTCTACGCCAACACCTTCTTCTATACTAGCTCCTACGATAGGGGGAGGAACGTCTTCAGCAGCCTTGTCCACGATGACGGATCCAGAGGCATCTTCATTCTTATCCTCCTCCTCGATCATCGTGACTTCGACCTCTTTGCTCTTCTCAGCACCTTCCTCCTCTTCATCAGCATCCTTGGCGTCATCAGCATCCAGGAGCTCATCAGATCCCATCGCATCGCGGAAAGCCCCCAGCTCACCCTTGGCAGCCTCGATGGTGTACGTGCCACCAATAAATTGGCGTATTAAGGCTGCACGGGCCACCATCCTGGATAACACCATCTCATCTTTGAGATCCAAGATCTCAAATGATAAGGCCTTCTCGCGATCTGCCATCTCCACACGCGATGCAACCAGTTCTTCCTCCAGCTTGGCGATACGATTATTTGCCGCTGTCAGCCTTGCACGTTGTTCTGATCGAACATGCTCAGCCTCATCCAGTTTAGCTATCAGATCGTCCACCTCAACCCGTTTGGCCTCTAGATCAGCAGCCATCTTCGATGCCTTCTCCTGAGCCTTCTTCGCCTCGTTCACCGCAGCCCTCTCGCTGGACATCTTCATCTTCATGTCTTTTTGAACGGTCTCCAGTCTTTGGTGAAGACCAAGACACGCCTGGAAAGCCTGCATAACACAAGATGATTAGAACACATAATTATAATATATCGTAAGATAAAAGCATCGTACGATAGCTTACCATGAAAGATTATCCAACAGCACCGGCATCGAGCTCGCCAATCCGACGAGTGTCCATGTGGGCCTTCTGCGATGGAAGCAAATATTGTTCGATGGCAGGGAAAAGGTCATCTTGGTTGATGACATCGCCATCCAGAAAGTTTGAGGGTAAAGAAATGTGGATCGACGTCTCACCCTCCTTCCCCTTTGGAGGCTTGGTTGAGGCTCTTTTCTCCTTTGGCATCGTAGGAGACATCGTAGGAGGAGGAGCAGTGTGAATCGGGGTCGCATCGACCACATCATCCGCCTGTCGTACGGCTTCCTTTGATGCGATCGGAGCACCCGAAGAAGACCTTGTCTTCTTAGGCTGTGGCTCCATGCCACTTATTCCCTTCTTCTTCTCCAGAGCCCTCTTGGCCGCCGCTATGTTGGCCAACTTCTTCGCAGGTTTCTTTTGGCCTAAGCAAGAAAAACGTACGTTAATATCACACGATACAAGAAAACGTAAGATAAGAAAGAGGATAAAATTATCGCACGATTTACCTTCCATCTCCTCTTCTTCTTTTTCTTCTTCTTCATTCAACACTTGAACTTCAAGCTCTTCGTCGCTATCCACCCTCGGACTCTTCCCCTTAGATTTGGCGTACGATCTCTCTTGAACACCGTACTCTAAGAAGCGATTAACGGCCTCGGTGGATTCCTCGAAAGAAAATTCGATCTCTGCAAAAAGAAACGTACGATAAGGAATTATGCAATAAAAACAAACGAAGTAAAAATACGCGAAACATCCTATACCTAGTGGGTTCCATTCTGGAGCCACCCATCCACCTTCCTCCAAGACCGATGAGGATCGCACGAACGCATATCGAGCCTTCCACCCTCGATCAAACGCCTGAGTACCATGTACTAACATGGTATCACCCTACCCTTGGGATAAATCCCATACCTGTTGTAGTCAGAGACCTTTACGGTGTAAGCCGTAAGAAGGTCATCAACGGTAAAAGGATCTCTACCCCAATTTTCGGTTACACGTTCGATAACGCTCACCACCCTCCAGAATTGGGGCATGAGTTGGCCAGGGGAAAGGCTAAATCGTGTCATGAAAGCACGAGATAGGGGACTGTAAGGCCAAATGAATCCGATCTTGAAAGGGTATTCGAACAGGGCAAAGAAACCTGCCGGAGCATCGGCGGGTCTAACTTCGCCAGGTGATTTGATTACAGCTTCCTTAGGCATCCTAGCAAGTTTCTTAAGGTGAACTAAGTCAATTTCTTCCTGGATTGTACTTCTAACTTCCATGATTTCTCTAAAAATAAGACGATCTAAACTCCTACGCAATCTGTCGAAACACAGCAAATCGAAATCCCTAAGATTCTTATCAGCCCTAACCTTCAAACGCATGAACTAAAATTGAAACAAGGGATAGAAAGATACCTTATAGGCGAGTTGAAACTAAATCTTCTTAAAGATTGGAAAGATTCGGTTAGAATGGGATTTGAATTCGAAATTGGAAAAGATTTGTGATAATTATGGATAAAATCTTATCTTTATATGAAATTGAACTCTTCCCCAAGAAATTGAGGTCGAATCGAGCATCGACACCTGTCCCTTATAACCGTTGCATTGACAGCTTGCAATTAACCAAGTTAATAACGCCGTTAACGTGAAAACCGGTTCATATTCGACAAAATTGATCATGATAAAATCGATGTGCTAACGATTTGATTTTGCAGATGTAAGATTCAGAAAATCTATAACTTATTTTCTAAATCTTGGGGGCAAACTGTTTGGGTGAAATTTTATCATCGAACGATCGAACGAATAGAATCGTAAGATATCTTCCAGGATAATATTCCTGTATTAAGATAAGGTCCTGAAGTAAAGATATAATTACCATCGAACGAAGACAAATGATCATCGAAGATAGTCATGTGATTTCATCATATGATCGTACGATTGAACTAACGATATACATATTCAAGTTTGCTCTTATTGCAGGAAAGCTTATCCAAGATGACCTCGAAGCATAGTCAACACTTATCAAACCTGATATGACCGTTCAAACAAGATACGCTCGTCTTAAAGAACTTAGACGTTACGATCGCAAAACCAGCTTCAGTTATATCCGTTGCATTTATGGCTCAATAATGAACGAACGGTTACGATCCAAGCAGCTATAAAAGAGATTCAAGATCCTACACTCAAGAGGACCGATTCCGAGAGAGAAATAGCAATACCAATATTATTCTCTGTATTTACATTTGATAGCGTTCATTTTCTTATTGTAATCGTACGATACAACTGTAACATCGAGGATATCACCCCTTGTTGGTAATCAATAGTGCAACGTCGACTATCCTATTTAGTCGGCCGCAGGTTTTTTCCTCGATTCAGAGGTTTTTCCTGCGTCATCAATCTTTTTGTCAATTTACTTTTATTTATCGCACGTTTTATCGAACGAGAATTCTTTCTTTTGACGATTCTGCCTCAAGACATCTTACGATAATAACTTAAGTAAATTTTTACACAAACACTTATCATGGTATAACGACTCCCCTAGTGGATGATTTAAACTGGCCAAAGGTTTGGTTGTAATGGTTATTGTAAGAATTTAAGTCTTGGACACCCTAACATGTGACTATTACGGTTATCAACTAGGTTGGTCCTCCTAGTCCCAATACATAGATTGCTTGTCAGGCAATCTAGTACCAGCCACCCAATTCTATCATTATTGCACGGAATTCTACTATCTGGCTGCTCTCGGTCTGAGCTAACCACCTAACACAACTCTCCGGGTTTTCGAAGGGAAGGTCAAGAGAGGTTGATTAACCTATCGGAGTCTATCTATCTAGATTAAACAGATACACCCAACCAACGAATTCGAATATCCAAACAATACGAATCAAACCGGAACCGTAAAACACATTCAATAAACCAAAAACAAACCAATAATTATTAAATCACAAAATTATCATCCACAAGGTTCATCTTACCACAATAAGTACCACTTAAGAAAACTACTCACTAAACATAATGAAAATAGCAAACACAAATAAAGAGACAGACATTATACCGACAGTACAACGATGGATGATCGAGAATCAAACTCCGTAGCGTATCGGCACAACAAACTCTCTCTCTCACCAACTAAGACTCTAATGATTTGTACTTGACTAACGCCAGAGGACTCATTTTTTTCAACTGAAGGAGGAGGCCAGTATTTAAAAAGGAGGGTCGGAGCCCGTTTCGCGATCGCGAAGCTGCGGTCTCGCGGCGCGAGACACTTGATCGAACCCTAGGTTTTCCATCTTTGAGAACTTGGCAACGCCAAACTAGAAAACTCGCGGACGCGAAATTGCTACTGGATTGAGTTTTTCCAATTTCCACGTTTTTTTGCCTTTTCCGTACTTTTCCGTTCCACGGCCTCCAAAACCTATAAAAGTGAGAATCAGTCCAAAGTGTGAGTAATTAGATCAGAAATGGGTGAGAAATGGGGTAAAATCAGACAATTAAGTACGACCAAAACATGTATAATTTTGGTGTTATCAAAATCCCCACACTTAAGCTTTGATTGTCCTCAATCAAAAGACTGAAAGATAAGAAAAATAACGCCAAAATTATCTCCACCCAAGATCATCTAAGAGAACAAAGTATACCTACATAATCGAACACAAGAACAAGATACATCAAGCACTCGGATACCAAGATCAACCTTTTACCCTCACAAAGTATGAATGACAATTAAAGTGTATCTCTCGGGGGTAAAAGTGTATGTATGATAAGTGATCACACCAATACTCAACTAATTCCCGCATGCATAAGCTTGTCACCGAATCTAATCTCCACCACTGAGAAGTTGTCAACCGTCAAGAGGACTTTAGGGTTGTAATGTTAGGCTAAGGGTAAAGGGTAGGATAAAGGATATATAAGTGACTAAGGATTGCAACAAAAACTAAAGAAACTCAATTCGTAGTGATCCAAACACTTTTGAGAAAAATCTGACTTTTGGAATTATGTACTTTTCTCGGGATGAGCTTTCTTCTTTTTAGCATCGGCCTAAGCATATTGCTTATTTGTGGCTCGAATTCTTTTCTTTTTCTGCATTTGCTCATTTTCTTTTCTTTAGCTTTGACTATTTTCTTTTGATATTTCTTTCTTTTCTTTGAGTCATTCTTTTCTTTTCTTTTCTTTTCACTCAAAATCAATCCCGCTTTAATTGTCAGATATTAAAAACATGGATCACAACATCTCAAGTTCTCAAATTTAAGTCACGGCCAAAAGATAGATAAAAAGATAGGCTAAAGGATATATGGTATGGGTAAAGAAATGAAAGGCTAAGGCTCAAAATGGTTTCAAGGGTTAAAGTACTAAAGGTGAGTACTTTCAAGAATTCAGCTAGGCAAATTAAATAACCTTAAGATGTGGTTATCTAACGAAGGCTAAAAGGGTTAGAAATGAAGGCCTCTACCAGTGCAATGGTGATAAATACTTCTCTTATGTGGTCTCGACAAGCATTCAAATGACAAGTTCTACCTTGGGTTAAAGTCGGTATTCCACACGAAATGAATAAACAATTAGGCTCAAACTCTCAAAGGAATAGGGTGAGGCACTCATGGTAATCGGTATTCCAAGGTATCCTTTTACTCAAATAATCTCATTCAGTGTTCTCCTACGCAAGCAACTAAGTTCCAAAAACAATCTCAGATTTCGAAAAAAAAAATTGGGGTCAAGTCTCAAAGCTTTCAAAAATTTGGAAAACGACAAATCAAAAAGCAAAAAGTGAACCCATTTAAACAGATAAGTCTACATAACCCCCCTCCCCACACTTAAAATTTGCATTGTCCTCAATGCAACAATCAAAACAATTAAGGAGTAATTGGGAAAAAGAGAAACTTCTCGGGTTATGTGACGTAATCTGATCTGAGAGAGAGTGTTCCAGAATCGTGCTCGGTTCAAGATCATAGATCGCTGTATCTATTACCAAAAAGAAAAAGAACAAGTAAAAACGAACAAAACAAAATAAAATAAACCAAACTAAGCAAACAATTAAAAGTTTTAAGTCCTAAGCAAACCAAACAAACAAAAATAAAAGAGGTCCAACCAAACAAACAAAAGCAAAGATAAAAATTGTTTAGACAACCATATCGAATAAGAGATAAAAGAGATAAAGATCAATAAGGGCCACGAGGTTGGTTGCGCCAATCCTCGAAAGTAGGGAAACCGGGCGGTGTGTCTTCGGAGTACGACCAAAATGGTGATGAGCATACGCGGTGTTCGGTTGAATACCGAAGTGGGAGGCCATCTGGTTCATCACTTCACTTTGTCAATTTGCTTGGTGGAGAGCCTCCGTGGTGTTGTACTCCATGTGTTGATGATGTTGGCCATATGACAGCGACATCTTCGAGAGTCGGGTACTCAAATCTTGATACCCCGAATACGCCGTCCAATCCGCCGGTTGTTCTCCCTCGTTCACCCCACTCGTGCCACCGGTCTTTTGCGTGCTTCGAGGCGCTCTCCTCGTCCCATAAGCTTGCGGATTATGAATCCACACGTTTTGGTCTCTACCGATCAAATGCTCCACCATCGCTATCCCCATCCCACGGAGTTGGTCCATATCGATCAAACCCATCTCATCGAGGCTCATCATCGAAGCAATAGCACCCTCGGTTAGGATACCGAAGTGCTTGGCAAGAAGCGTAACGTATTGGCCACCAACCATTCGACTTCTCTCTCGATAACCACCCGCCTTAGCGAGTTGCACGGCAATGATGTACGGGGCGTTCGGATACTTGTCATCCGTGGAAAGTTGCTCAAGAAGCCAAAGATCATAAGTAGAGACTTTTCCACTCGAGGAACGGGCGTTCACCGCGTGAATGAGCATACGGTGTAGAAGTCGGTCCGAATAAGCGAGAAACCCCTTCACCTTGAGATTGTTACCATAGTCACCATCTCCAAGAATCGCCCAAGCCAACCGAGGATCAAAACCGTCTTGTCTCTTTGCACTAGCCCACATGTATTCCACGAAACCGGGAGCATCGACCTCGGCTTGGGTATATATCCCCAAAGCAACGGCAAATTCGGTCAATGAGAGCGATCGCCAAACTCCACCAAGTGGAAATGTCATGCACGATTGGTAGAACTCCTCACGGGCCTTTTCGACGTCGAAACGGAAAGTGGCCACGAACTCAATGATAAGCTCGCGATAGAGGGTCTCGGCAATGTCAAAGACTCACTCCCAAGCATGGCATATATAGTACTCGGTGCCATCTTCGTCGTAGGCGTGCTTCTCGAGTATCGCCTTTATGTCGTTCTCAACTCCCATGGATCGAAGAAGGTTCCAATCGACTCTCCTTGGCACGAAAATTTGGCAGGTGACAAGTCGGTTAACTATGTCCCAGTACTCCTGACGTTTTGGAGCGTTCAACGTAGGGTCATTCATAAAATGGATGAACGCATGGCTCCCATCCGGTGCACGGAAGGTAGGAGCGGTGGAGGTCGACGAACGGGTCCTTTGTCTCCACAAAAATCCAAAACAAAATTGTCTTAGCTAGTGTGATCGATAAATGTAAGACAAAATTCAAACATAGTTCATTCCAACGAGACAAAACCTCCATGACTAACAAGTTCAATCTAATGTATGCATGCGTGAAAAATCCAAATCAAAGGGGGTGTGTAACATCCCCACACTTGAACTTTTAGTCAAGCTCCCAAGAAAAACTCAAATCTAGCTAGTTCAAACAAGAGTGGGGGATTTTGGTGCAAAATCCCCACACTTATCATCAAAGCACATTCAAACTAGATTCAAACAATTAAATCACATGCTAGAATGAAATCTCAATCAAAGATCATAGCATGCATTAAACAATAATCACTAATCAATCAATGGAGCTTAAAGAATAATCTTAAATTTATGAAAGCATAAAAACACCATTGATGCCCAAATTCAAGATCCAATCTCACCAAATCAAGCTAATCCAACGAAATCAAGTTGGGAAACATACCTTTGATGCCATGAATGAAGAAATTGAAGCTCAAGAAATTCGATTTTCGCAGGTTCGTGAAGAGAAGTCGCGGCGCCTAGAGAGAAATTAGGGTTGTGTTCTTTGAAAAAGTGAGAAAGAAGGGTTTAAAAACCCGTCTGCACCGATTTCGCGTCGCTAAACTAAAGGTTTCACGTCGCGAAAATCTTACCTGATAAAAAGGAAGGCTGACTTCGCGTCGCCAAGTTTAAAAACTGGCGATCGCGAAAAGCTTACTGTTTCAACTTTTTGAAAATCTTCGTCGCGTGTCGGATTTGCTCGATTTTGGTTTCTATCCCCTCCGTATGGTTACCTAAGCAATAACAAACAAAAAGATTAGCAAAAACACACACGAAAACACTAAAAACGAAAAAGGAAAGAAAATGCTCAGGTTGCCTCCCGAGAAGCGCTTCATTTTTGAATGGGTCTAGAGCTCGACCCCATTTTCAGCTTATTTCTTGGCGTGTCGGGCTGACGAGCCCTTCTTCTTCCTATGCTCTTTCTTGGAGGGTCCCGACCCGTTGGGTGTTTCATTCTTTTGGTGTATCGGGTTCGGATAGTCCTCCGTTTTCGTCATATGCTCGTGAGGGAGTAGTGGGCGGCTCATGTTCTTCTTGTAGGCTTGAGAAGGGTCCTCATAAGGCTCATCGAGATGGGTGATCGGCTCTCCATAGGGGTTGAAATAGATCCGCTTTTCTCCATACCCCAAGCTTGACACTTGATTGCGCATGTCGGTGTTTACTTGCGCGGTGTGTAGGAAAGCTCTTCCGAGAATAATCGGGATCTCCGTATCCTTCGGGAGGTTAGCTATGATGAAGTCCGTAAAGTAGACGAAATTTCCTATTCGAATCGGGACTCCTTCCGCTATCCCCAACGGTTTAGTCATGTATCCATTCACTCCTCAGTATTGGTAGTCCGTCGGTACAATCTTTTTAACTCCCAATTTCCTGCAATAAAAAACAGGCATCATGTTAAGTGCAGCACCTGTATCTATCAAAGCATGACCTTCAAATTTAGAACATGAAATAGGTAAATTGTAACTTCCCGAATCATTCTTGATAGGTGCAATGTAGGTGAGCTCATCTTCCTCCACTTTCTCTTTCTCCTTCTCTTTACCTTTATCCTTCTTTGGTATCACAAACTCCGCATATCCACCTTGCTTACCGTCTTACTCCTTATCGTCGCTTGAAGATATGGGTCCTTTAAGTCCTAGATGCTCGAATGATATTGTGAACCCCTCCGAATCATAGTCCGTGGCATAATCAGGTTCACTACCGCTGTCGCTCTCCACGTACTTTTTCGTGTAGATGTCAGTCCACTTCTTCTTTGATGTTTCTCTGACCATCATGAGCATTGGCTTTGCGTTTTCTACCTTTGGGTTGACTTGGGTTTGCGTTGGTAGCTCCCCTTGAGTCCTTTCACTTAGCAATTGCGAGACACGACCAACCTTTCCAAATTCTGGATAGTACTTTGATGGTTACGCAAATACGAACCTACCTCATCATTGAGCTTCTTTTGTGCATCCATGAATTGGATAATTCGGTCCTCGATAGAAACGCGCAGCTCTCCATTCGTTCGTTGGTTTGGTTGGTTTGGTGCAAAGAATCCGGGAGGTCTCAGGGATGAAGTTACGGTTGTTGTTCCACCTCCCTTGGTAATCGCCTCAGTTGAGGTAGTGTACCTCCTCAGGAGTCATCATCGGACGATTCGGGCAATCTTTCGTTAAGTGTGGTCCCTTGCACTCCTCGCACACAACCTGCAAAACATGAACAGATTTAATCAGTTCTTCAATTTTACGTTCAACCTTTACCTGTTGGTTTTTCATTGCGGCTAGTTCATCGGATGGGTCGAAGTCGGTTGAGATCTTCCCGGCCATTCTCGGGGTTTGCAAGCGCTTGTCCGTCCTGCAATCTATGTTGTGAATCAGCATATCCTAAAGAAGCTTATACCCTTCCGTGGGCGTTTTGTACATGAATACACCTCCGGCAGATGGATCTAATGTAGCTCTAGAAGAATAACCAAGCCTACTATAGAAAGTTTGGACTTGCTCACTCTTGCTTAACTCGTGACTCGGGCACGAATTTAGAAGGTGTTTGAATCGCTCCCACGCTTCGGATATTGTCTCCCCGTCGTCTTGTCGAAAGGATCGGATCTCGGATCTTAGCTTGTCGATTTTGGATTGTGAGAAAAATCGGGAAAGGAACTTTGAGCGAAGTCCTTCCCAAGTGGTGATCGAACTCGGTTCCAAAGATCGTAACCAAGCTTTTGCTTCTCCGGTGAGTGTAAGAGGAAAGACTCGGAGGCGAATTGCATCATCTCGGCCTTCCTCAGTTTTGAACAGATCACATATGTCCACGAAGTTCTCCATGTGTACGATAGGATTGCTATCGTTTTTCCCGTCGAAGGTAAGGACCTTGATCAAGTGAAGAAGCTTCCCCGGGATCTTCTTTTCTAAGTTTGACTTCGTGATCGGATTGGTGGGTACGATTGCAGCGGTTCTCCGGGCGGTCCACATCGGTGCATCGTCTCCCATTTCAAAATTCAAAGATCTCGGGCGAACTTTGTTGTCTTTTGACTTCTTTTTGTTTCTTTTTCTGAACTCTATCTCCGGCTCCTCAAATGGCTCCAACAGTTCCGTCGTGACTGAAACCACAACAAACGGTTACGGGAAACTTGCGGGAAACAAAGAGATAAAATAAAGTAAATAAAAACTAGAAAGCGAAAAACTTGCAAGGGAAAGAATCCCTCACAAGGATCGATTAACAAAACTAATAAAAATCAAAAATCTAACAGCTACCGTTCCCCGGCAGCGGCGCCAAAAACTTGATGTGGTAATTATCGTATATAAAAAGTGAAACAAGTTTTAACCTCTAAAGTCTAGCCACTGTTACCACATTCACAGGCAAGCGTACCTGATCGTGAGTAATATAGTGTAGAAAAGTCCAGGTATCGTATCTACCACTGGGAACGGTCAAGTTATGTAGACTAATAATCTTAGCTAGTTTAAATAACCTAAAGCTATGGGGGGTTTTTATAAAAATAGTTTTAATTAATTAAAAGACAACTAATTAATTAAGACACAAAAGACAACTGATTTAATTAACTAGAAAGCACAAAGAAAGTAATTTAAACTTTATAAGAGAAAAACAGTAGTACTTATCATGGTATAACGACTCCCCAAGTGGATGATTTAAACTGGCCAAAGGTTTGGTTGTAATGGTTATTGTAAGAATTTAAGTCTTGGACACCCTAACATGTGACTATTATCGGAGTCTATCTATCTAGATTAAACAGATACACCCAACCAACGAATTCGAATATCCAAACAATACGAATCAAACCGGAACCGTAAAACACATTCAATAAACCAAAAACAAACCAATAATTATTAAATCACAAAATCATCATCCACAAGGTTCATCTTACCACAATAAGTACCACTTAAGAAAACTACTCACTAAACATAATGAAAATAGCAAACACAAATAAAGAGACAGACATTATACCGACAGTACAACGATGGATGATCGAGAATCAAACTCCGTAGCGTATCGGCACAACAAACTCTCTCTCTCTCTCTCTCTCACCAACTAAGACTCTAATGATTTGTACTTGACTAACGCCAGAGGACTCATTTTTTTCAACTGAAGGAGGAGGCCAGTATTTAAAAGGGAGGGTCGGAGCCCGTTTCGCGATCGCGAAGCTGTGGTCTCGCGGCGCGAGACACTTGATCGAACCCTAGGTTTTTCATCTTTGCAAACTTGGCGACGCCAAACTAGAAAACTCGCGGACGCGAAATTGCTACTGGATTGAGTTTTTCCAATTTCCACGTTTTTACGCCTTTTTCCGTACTTTTCCGTTCCACGGCCTCCAAAACCTATAAAAGTGAGAATCAGTCCAAAGTGTGAGTAATTAGATCAGAAATGGGTGAGAAATGGGGTAAAATCAGACAATTAACTACGACCAAAACATGTATAATTTTGGTGTTATCAATCGGGGAACAAGAGTATGATAGGATCATATTTAACTTCCCAGTGGGAACCTTTACCGAGGGAGAGACATCGGAAAGCATGCTAAGGTTAGTCATTTTTTATTAGAAATAGAATTCTTATTTTTGTTTCTAATATGGTTGATTTTTGCAGGAAGAATAGGATCCTAGTGGATGGATTCCTAAGGAACGCCAAGACATTACTTAAAGGTTCCGGAGAAATACACCTCACAAACAAGACGACCGCTCCTTACTAGGCATGGGAAATCCCGGAGATAGCAATTTCGTACAATTCGTAGCTAGTAGGCATGCCCCCGTTCCATAGGCGCGACTACCCAGGCTACCGGCCGGTTTGCGGAAGCCGAATGAATGCCGACGTTGCTTATCGGATTGATGACAAGGCAACAACTTATGTGTTTGTGCATAAGAAGAGAGGCTCAAAGGTATACAAGATACAAGTTACATTTATACTATGTGTAAAAAATCAAACTTTTAGTTGTGCATATATTGTTAGTCGGGGCAACGGGTAATATCGGTGACCCATCATCGTTTTGACGCTTAAAAGTTGCGTAAAAAAGAAGGGGGAACTCAAAAGTGGAATGGAGAAATTATAGGTGTATAACATCCATATTTGTTAAACAACAATAAACAACTTCATATGTATTTTGCAAAAATAGGGGTGTTTGAAAAAAGCTTGGTAAAAATAGGGGTGTTTATAATTTGTTTGTAGAAATAGGGGTGTTTTGAGTGGGACCCACCATTTATTATGTATATTTTCATTTAAACCCCTCTATATTTATAGATTTTACCTTTTAACTTACTATCTTAGTGCTATCTTACTTTTTCTTTATCTATTTATTTTATAACCATTATTATTTTATTTAAAATATATTACTTTTTAGAGAAAATTATTTATCTAGTCAAACACATAAATACATTTAACCTTCTACCCAATCTCTCCCAATTCTACCCAAAATACCCAATCCGCCGCTATCCGACGACCACTACCGGCGTCCGGCAGTCCAACAGCCGTTATTAGCAGTCTGATAGCAGCTATTGGCATTATGTGTGTATATATATGGCCGGAATATATGTGTGTGTATGAATGAACAGCCGCTATCATATGTGTGTATACTACATATGTGTGTATATATATGTGTGTATGCCGCCGGTAGCGGTCGCCAGATAGCAGCGGATTTGGTATTTTGGGTAGAATTGGGAGAGATTGGGTAGGAGGTTAAATGTATTTATGTGTCTGGCAACTTGGATCGATGATGATTATTAGTGTTGAGCAATGTCTCACATCGGACACAAAGTGAACTTGTACTGTGCTTGCTTATAAGGGTCCTGGGCTACTCCACTCATTGCCAATTGGTTTTGAGTTGGAACCTCACAAACTTACATGGTATCAGAGCAAGGTTCACCCGTGGTTGGTCAAAAAGTCGCACGGACTCCACGTAACCCAAAGTATCCACGTGTTAGGCTGAAAGAACGCCACACGTGAG
>CM058044.1:39510486-39730462 GCA_030169165.1 Centaurea solstitialis | reverse complement strand
TCATGTACTCAAACAAAAACAGTTGCTAAATACGAAAAGGATAATAACAATTAAATTTAGGGATTGGTAGTTCCGTCCACTCACTCACGTAATAATACTGGATCCCACCTCTAGGTTCCACATATGCATTCACACCACCAATTTTCATTCCCTAATACGGAGGTGGAGATAAAATTTACCTTAAATTATATATAATTTTACATTAACAGTTGATTTAAAGATTTAATAAGAATCATGGTGATGTATCGCATAAATTGTATGAATGCCATGTGGTTCTATATTTTCCAACATATATGAACTTAATGATTTGAAAACTCGAAAAACTAAGACATCTGGTCGAACTTTCACCATATGGTTTTGTTTAACATGGATATTTTTTATATAAATGTAATATTTGTTGTCTTACTTAGGGTATACAGAAATTCAACCTATTCAATTAAAACCGACCGATTCAATAAGAATCGACCGATGATGATTGGATTGGATTGGATCGGAATTTTTAACATCTAATTTAGATCGACCAATTCTTGGATAATATTTCAGCCCCGACCAAACCAATCCCATTATCCATCCAATCATCATCAAATTATCCATCAAATTATCATCAACCATTCTCTAACTACCTATCCAATTGTTATTGAGTTATATCATCCAAATACCTATCCATCCAATCATAATTAATTTAAATATAAACATATATATATAGAGGTGGGTTCATACGAGAACCATGTCAATTTAAGAAAATGTGAGGACGAATCTCAGCCACACATCTTCGGTTATGGTGGACGCGATCACAGATGATTAACGCAATTCACGAGAGGATAAAGATTATTAAAGGAGGGGACCCAGTCAAATTATTGACCGGACGAGTGGCTAAGATTCGTCCTCACGTTTTTTCAAAAAGTTATCTTTCTCGCATAAACGCCCGATTAATTATTAATATCGGTTGGACCGGGTTTAGAAAAAGACCTCATATAATATATTTAGAAAGATTTTAAGATGAAAGATTATGACATAATATTTTGGGGTTGTATGTTGTTGTTGATTCAAAACCCCACCTCCTTTTTTAGCACCACCACATAAACCTTTCCAACATTATGGCCCCTTCATTTGATGATCAATATTACACCACCACTTCTACCTCACGCGCCGCCGTCACCACCACCACCACCACCACCAAATCCCAAAAACTCACCACCACCACCACCCAACCACTCCTCCCCGGCCTCCCGGACCACCTCGCCCCTCTCTGCCTCTCCCTCCTCCCACCCTCCACCCTCTTCTCCGTCAGCCGTCCGTGGCGGCGCCTCCTCTACTCCGGCGACCCTTTTCCGGCGTACCTCTCTCTCTACACCCTCTCCTCCGACCACACGTCCACCCTCCAACTCTCCTCCTTTGACCCGATCTCTTCCCGATGGACCGCCGTTCCTCCGCCCTCCGCCTCCCATCTCCGCCGTGTCTGCCTCCGCCACCCCTCCTTTATCTCCCGGAATTTATCAATTCAGTCCGTTTCGGTCGCCGGAAACCTGATCTTGCTCGCCGGAACCTCCTCCGACCTCCTCCGGCCCTCCCACGCCCAATTGTATTCAACCCACTTTCCAAGATTTGGTCTTTTGGTCCCCAGCCCTCCGCCCCACGCCGGTGGTGCGCCGCCGGAGTCTCACGCGCCGCCGTGGTTCTTGCGAGTGGGTTTGGCTCGCACTACGCCCAGGCCGTCGCTAGGTCCGTCGAGAAATGGGTTTTTCAAGAAAATGAATCTTTTGATGGAAAAGGTAAAAATTCGAAGTGGGTTTTTCAAGAAAATGAATCTTTTGGTCGAAAAGGTAAAGATTCGAAGTGGGTTTTTCAAGAAAATGAATCTTTCGGTGGAAAAGGTAAAGATTCGAGGTGGGTTTTTCAAGAAAATGAATCTTTGGATGGAAAACGTAAAGATTCGAAGTGGGTTTGGAAAAAAAATGCGATCTTTAAGAAATGGGAAGCTTAGTAGGGAAGCCGTTGATGCCGTTGGTTGCAAAGGGAAGCTTTATATGGTGAACGTGAATAAAGAAGGGTTTGTTTATGATGTGAATTCAGATGGGTGGTCGGAGATGCCGGCGGGGATGTTGGGTGGTTGGCGGGGGCCTGCGGCGGCGATGGATGAGGAGACGATATATGTGGTGGATGAATCGGAAGGTGTGTTGAGAAGGTATGATGATGAAATGGGAGTGTGGGTGGATGTTTTGGCGAACGATATGTTAAAAGGGGCGGAGCGCATTGCCGCCGGTGGTGGGCGGGTTTGCGTGGTCCGCCGTGGCGGTGTTGGGATTTTGGTGGTGGATGTGGTGGCATCTCCTCCGCGGTTGTGGGTGGTGGATACGCTCGTCGGACATCGAGTGTTGGCTCTTCATATTTTGCCGAGAATGTGTCCGTCGGAGATTCAATCGGCGGTGGTGGTTTAGAGGCGGTTTACGCGTTTAGCACACTTACCCATAAGACTCTCGGTCTTTGACTTATTAAAGGGTAAGTTTTTCGGTCCTTGTTACTCAATCAATGAAGTAAATAAATAAATGTTTGTTTGATAAGCCTATTAGTAAATAGCCTAAATACAAGATTATTGGTTAAATTTTTTTGTCAATCAAATTATTGCATGGCTTTAAGCTTGAAATATTCATTATAGTTGTATAAGTTAATATTGTTGACATTTAGTTTTTGTGTAATTGACAACAATTGAAAATATATATTATGATATCTCATATTTAAAATGTTCAATGGGTTATCGATTTATGATGTGGGCTAATTTTTTTAGTAGAAAATGTTATCATAAAAGATAATTAAAATATAAAATTATCGAGTTTTCATCAATTTAACAAATTTGACTGAGCCAATCATCAAAGTTGTAAAGTTTGAATTTTAATGCATAATCCAATATGTGAAACCATTGTTGAACTCGAGTTCAAAAATTGAAAAAACATTCAAGCGTGAACATTTGTCATGTGTTATACAACTCTCAAGCCCAAACTCATATATGCCTTGTTTCGGTTGATTCCGTTATCATTCGAATTACTTCTTTAAGGAGATTTTTGGACAAAAATGTTGGTACTGGCTATCCCAACGGGTCCACGATCGGCTACCAATTCCATAATGTGGGGGCATACTTGACTCACTCAACGGTTATGGCTATGGGGATGCTCTGGGTTCGAATCCAAAACCAATTCGATTTTGGACAAACTGTGCGCCCACCCATTATCATTATATGAGCTAAGATGCCATTGGTCTTCTTTAAGAAGATTTGCTATCAAGTAAACATTAAAACGATGTTATAACACAAAAATCATACCTTTTGTTGTTAATTTAAAAATATGTACGAAAAAAATTCGGTTTAAGACTTTCGGATGCTTTAAGATCCAACAAAGGACTGTCTAACCAAAATGCAACTTTTATGTTGTGGGTCAGAGCCATATCACAATGGTCAGGAATGGATCTAGGAAAATTTTCAAATGGTGACACCATTTGACTATAATAAATATATATAAAAATATTTTTTACAAAGTCAATATTGATTTGGTGAAATATGATATTAAATGAAGGGTCTTGTGTTATAATCCTCTTGATTACAAATTTTTCTAGAAATATAATAATTATGTATTAAAAACTTAAAACTAAGAAAATGAATTTAACAAGACTTGAACACTAGACTTCCATCTTTAAAAAGCAAGAAACTAACCAACTCTACCAAGGGATTGCGTTTTTATTGTAGTTTAAAAATATATACGATGTCACACAACAAATTAATGCGATACCACTTGTCACACCCTCTATTCTTTTACACTACAACGGTGCCACCGTTGGCACTTAACTGGGTCCGCCCGTGCCAATAGTGGACAACGACTTAGATGTTATGGGTTTGGTCCAAGCCAATTAATGGCATACCGGGCAAACTATCATATATTCATAACCTCACGATATATCTTGTAGCCTTAGTCAAATAGTTGGTGAAACCACCATGCTCTGTATTTTCTCTTACATCTTTCATTTTCGTGTTTATTTAAATGCAAATTATAATCAAAATTGCTTGTCCATTGATTTTATAGTCTGGCTTTTATTATTCATCTTTATAACTAGTTAAGCTTAAACTTCCAAAGATTAGCAAAAATAGAAGATTTTTCAAACAATACACCTAGTAGAAATATATACATGGCTAATACATTATTAAAACAACAACACTCATATAGTAAGTTACAGATTTTATCCCTATAGTTTGAATTTACTTCAGTTTTGAATCCTACAATTTAAGTCCCATAAAACCTTCAATATCGTATTAGTTTTATATGAAAGTTGAAAAAGGAAGGAATAAAACAACAAGATTATTTTGTAACTAAAAGGGGTGTAAGTGAAAAAGCTAAGAGGAATTCATTTATAACAAAAAGTCCGAAGAAATAATATAAACTGGTTTAGAGATAAAAGAAAATGTCTATAAAAAGCAAAACACATAGATAGAGCAACATGTTCTTGTTCGTCTATTTGGGAGTTAAGACGAAGCAGCCAACCCACGTACATGAATAGAAGAATAAAGAGGAGGTTATCCTGTCGGCTGTCGCAACGATATTTGGGTCAGAATACCCTTTTTTGCAAGCCGTTGTCCTCAACCATTAAAAAAACCAATAAAGACGTTAAAAATGGTTACTTCACTAGACACTAAAAATATAAACTTCAACTACATATAAAAAAGAACACTAAAAGCCATCTTTAATATTATAATAATAATGAAATGATATGTTTATATATTATCATACATATATTAGAACACGACAATGTAACATATAATTAAATCTTACAATCAATAAATAGCTAAATTTTTTTTAACGGAACATCCTTAAAGTTAAAATGACTTCTTTTTAATTAGTAAGGCTATGTTTGGCAAGCGTAGCTTATAAGCTAGCTGGTAGCTGATAAGCTAGCGGATAGCTGATAAGCTAGCTGTTGATTGATAAGCTTGCTAGTAGCTGATAAGCTAGCTGTTGAACAAATTATGTTTGGCAAAAACTAGCTTATGAGTATGTAAAATGACCAAAAAGGGTATATTTGAATTTAATAATTAATATTAATAAGGGTATAATTGGAAAAAGCTACAATAAGCTCCTCATAAGCTACTCAAAGTAGCGTTTCAAAAAGCTAGCTTATAAGCTAGCTGATAAGCTAGCTTCCTGGTACATGTTTGGATGGACTAGCTTATAAGCTAGCTTATCAGCTAGCTTATAAGCTAGCTTATGCTTGCCAAACGAAGCCTAAATGTTATGTTTCAAAGTTCCCCTTCGTATTTGTTCGCTATTTTTTGTTCAACCGCACCTTTTAATCGATTTTAGGGGTTTTTGGTGTTTAAAATAATACAAAAATGGCACGTCAATATGAATTTGTATCAAATAAATTAGTAAGCTCTTAAAAGAGTAATATGTATAAAATAAAATAAAAATTGTTGTATTTACCGAGAAAAAACAAAGTTCTCTAAAATCAGGAATCTAAATAGCATGAGAAGTGCCATCAGGTGTTTGGCCTCGTGGTAGGGAGTTTTCCCTATAATGGGGGTTCGAGCCTTCCTTGAGGGTTTCTTCCTTGGGGTTAGTCTCCTCTAGGGAATATTCCCTTGGAGCAGGTGGTAGTAGCCCTACCGAATTAATTAGGGTAGGGAGGGGGTGTAGTGGAGTGGATTCGAACTCGGGACCCGGATCACTTGTTTGCAAGATCAACCGGATTCGAATCTTATGTCTCTACCGCTGAGGCAAAACCGTTCAAGAAAAAAATAGCATGAGAAGTGCAATAGGGATAAAGCTAAGCCTCATGTCAAGAAAGCCATGACGAGGTCAATTATGTTGTTTGTCAAATAGCCTGACTAATTAATAATACTCAATCTCAAGGAGATCTCAAAAACAAAACCGAACTCATTTAACTTAACAAACCAAGCTTCATAAACCAATGTTTGACTCAACATGTTCAAAAACTCAATTCATGTTTCTGAAGCAAACCAAACTAAACAAAACCAATCTGAGCCGAGCTGAGCCGTTTAAGCATAGCTTTTAAAAAGAGTGTTGTTATATGGACCCCCTTTAGCTTTTCATGCACTCACATAAAAGCAGACTCACATAACCATACCGATTTCTATCATAGTGGAGTCTATTTATAATGGGGAATTATAAATGGACCCCCTTATAAACAAAATGGATAGAGTTATCTGAATGTCAGGTGGGACCCAATATAGAAGGGTCAACTTTTATGTGAGTCTATGTAAAGCTAAAAGAAGTCCATTTAACAACACCCTTATAATCCATCTTAAAAAATCACCGATCTTGATTTTCCGGTGGGCTGATATACTTGCATAGTTGTCGAAATATATATGACCTTTTGGCCAAGTGTACATAGCCACCACCCCATGCACCACCACGTCACCCAACACCACCACCGCCACCGGTTGCAAGGTGGCGTTATGGTAGCACACCAAAACAAAAACCACATAGGCCTATAAATTGGCGACCTTCTATGCAACTTAAACTCGCATCACATCTATCAAAAACACACACACACACACACTCTAGCTAATTAAGCATGGCTGTTCCGAATAAGCTCCTCCTGGGGTTGTTTGTGTGCCTCCTTGGCACCTCCGCCCTCGCCAACACCCGCTCCCCCCGCCTCAGCGGCGCCCCCCAGATGTGCAACCTCCAACGTCTCACCGCCGGCCAGCCTTCGGAACGCAACGAGTACGAAGGGGGTTCGATCGAGTTTTGGAACGTAAACGAGGACCAGTTCCAGTGTGTCGGAGTTGAGCCCGCCAGGAAGACGATTCACCCCAACTCTCTCTCGCTTCCGAGCTTCCACCCGTACCCTCGTCTCATCTTCATCGAACAAGGTATCTAAATATATATATAGAGGGAGGTTCGTCAATAGAAAATTCGGAAAAAAGTAAATAAGAAAAACTGAGTAACACCTTGATAATTGTTCATTTAAAGACACATATACATACAAGTACTTGAAGGTGTTTTTTGTTTTATGTATATCATGTACATACCTCGGACAAACTGATTACAAATTACTTATATGAACATGTTTATATATATATATATCTATATATATTGTCCAAATGAATAGTTACCACAACGTTCTTTAATTTTTCATTTTTTGCAGTCTTCCCTAATCTCTCTCTTTCACACACACATATACAGGGAGCGATCAAATAACAGCCACCTTTTAACGTACAAACCGTCAATTTCATTCATTAAATTAATGAAGCTGGTTCATGAAGTTATTTCATATTTTGGTGTCTTTTTAATTATTGTAAAAATGAAGTTATATCATGTATTTTTCATCTCGTTAAAATTGTTTCATTATTTTTCTTATTCTTATGAAACTTTGTCAATTTTACACAAAAAACACAAATATATGGAATATATATATATATATATATATATACAAATTATCACGGGGAATATGACAAAACCGCGTACAAATTTCATGTTCATATATATTGTTTAGATGAATAATTATCAGGATGTCATTAACTTTTTTAATTCTTTGCGGTTTCCATGAACTTGATCCTATATATATGCATGAATTAATCCTCATGGGGAATATGATACAGGTGAAGGGATTGTTGGAGTGCATTTCCCGGGATGTGCAGAGACATACGACACCGGAGTACAACAAGGACAAGGACAAGGACCACGACGGATGGGCGAAGGAGGAATGTTCGAACAGAAAGACTCACACCAAAAGGTCCACCGTTTCTACCCCGGAGACATTATCGCCATCCCGGCAGGTGCCGTTCATTGGATTTACAACGACGCTAACCAAGAGGTGGTAGCTGTTTCCATCAACGACCTCAACAACCCCGCCAACCAACTCGACATGCAGCGCAGGGTACGCAATTATATATATCCACCAATCTAAATCTTTATATACAAATATGTGTATATATAGGAAGGAATTAATTAATTTTGCTAGAAGTCGAGAAGTTCCATGATCATATATACGTTGCAAGTCCAATCATACATATTAAACATACCCTCAAGAGACGCAAGTGTTTTGGTGAGTCTATATATATAGAGGGAGACTTAGGATCACGTGAGACCACACTGCTTTCGCACGACCCGTGAGACCAAGATTTTACACTTGTAACCTTCACAGCAAAGCACTATGAAGATAACTTTCACGGTGTTCTTGCTTTGAAGGTTCAGATTTTTACCTTCACAATCATTTTGCTGTGAAGGTCCATACTTTTTTTAACCTTCACAGTGATTTGCTTTGAAGTTTTAAGTATAAAATCTTGGTCTCACGAAAACAGTTTAATCTCATGTGAACTTGATTAAATATGGGACCCACATGGACCCAATCACATGTGGTTCAAATTAAGTTCTTTTGTTTCTACAAATTGAGGTGGTTCTTGTATACACGAGTATAATCATATATAATATTGAAATTACAGCTTGAAAGTATAGAAAATAAGAACCTTCACCGCAATGGTGTTTTTGTTGTGAAACCTCAATATGTTCTTACAGTCAAGTCTTAATATATGATATCACAGTTCTTGTCTTCTTACAAAATGTTTACTTCTTCTTTGAACATGTCCCTATATTTATATGTATATATGTATATAACGGGCTAATTAGCGAGTGGTGTTTTTTTTTTCTTTTTTTCCGATAGCCATTTTTCCTAGCCGGCGGATCGGGAAGCCAAGGTAGTTCTCCATTTGAGCAAGGAAAGAAGGCACCATGGCAACAAGGAGGAAACTTCAACTTCCAAAACATCTTCAGCGGCTTCGACACCGAGTTGTTGGCAGAGGCTTTCAACTCGGACCCGCAAATCGTTCGGGCCATGCAGGAATCCCGCAACCGTGGGCTCATCGTTAGAGTCCAACAACCCATGCAATTCATCACCCCCGAAGAACAACAACAACAACTACGACCACCCCGTCAACAACAACAACGACCGGGAGGAGGATGGCTAAACGGCATCGAGGAAACCATTTGCAGCGAGAAGATCGTTTACAACTTGGACAGCCAGAGAGAGGCCGATATCTCTTCCCGACAAGCCGGAAAGCTCAACTTCGTCAACCAACATAAACTACCCATCCTTGGATACTTGGACCTCAGTGCCGAGAAAGGATACCTTCAACCGGTAACTAATCATTTACTATTACTTCGTAAATAATCGATAATAGTCGGTGATTATAATACAACAAAATTGGCTTTTTATATAACGCCTAAGCGTATTTATAGGACCATACTTAAAAAGTGTTATAATATGTTTGTATGACGTTTTTTTGACTATTTTTAAAGTTTTTAGCACATATTTAAAATAAAGTGTCGGTATTTACTAGTTTTAATTAAGACAGTTTTGATAAATGTTTTGGCGTCGAATAAAATAGCTAATATGACATTCACTACAGCAAAATTGAGTTTACAGGGCACATAAAAGGTTTTCTAAAACTTTTCTAAGTAAAACGTCATATACAGAAACTATGTCTATAGGACACTATTTGAAAAAGTGTCCTATAAACACAATGTCCTTTAAAAAACGAATTTTTAGGAGGTTTCTCAAAAGTGTCCTATAAAGTTAGTTAATATGACACTTATTTTGAAAATGTTATAAAACACTTGTTACGATTCTCAAAAGCATCCTATTTGAGCCTTTTGTAGTATTTTTAGATACGATGTTTTATTTATTTGTTCATATAAAGTTATAAAACGCTATATTAAGACGCTTTTGGGTGTCGTAACAAGTTTTTAGAATATTTTTTCAAATAAAACGTCCTATATGCTATTTTATAGCACACTTTTTGAAAAAGTTTCCTATGAACACAAATGTCATTTAAAAAGATGGGTTTATAGGACACTTCTCAAAAGCGTTCTATAAAATTAGCAATACGAGACTTCGCTTTGTTGCCAAAAGCGTAATACAAACATTTTGTAACAATTTTTGATGGCATGCTTTTTTGTTTGCCTCTATAAAACACTCTATTATGATGCTTTTATTTTTATTTTAGACGTTTTATAACTCAATTTTGTTGCAGTGCGTCAAACGATGATATTAACATTCTTTTCGTGAAATTGCAGAACGCTTTGCTCTCACCACACTGGCCGATGAACAACCACGTCGTCTTATATGTGCTTAACGGCGATGCTCGAGTCCAGATCGTGTCCAACAACGGTCAAACCGTGTTGGACCAGCAGGTGAACCGAGGCGACATCTTTGTGGTCCCGCAGTTCTTCGCCACAACGGCTCGAGCCGGACAAAGTGGGTTCGAGTGGGTGGCATTCAAGACGAGCCGATCTCCGATGAAGAGCCCGGTGGCTGGGTACACATCGGTTTTCCGAGCCATGCCGCTTGATGTCATCACAAACGCGTACCAAATCTCACCGAGCCAAGCTCAGTGCTTGAAAACCAACCGGGAGTCCGAAAGCATTTTGTTCTCTCCCCAGTGGACCAGCCCAAGGTCTTAGATGATAGATATAGCATATAATGTATGCAAGATCTATGTAATTAAAGAGGGCGGAAAAGCGAGTCTTTTTCGTTTGTACAAGAATAAATATGTATGAAATAAGGTGGTAACTTAACCAACAATGTACGAGTCGTGTTGATGGAGAGGCATACGACATCTTTGAAATAATATCATCGAAATTTTGTTCCATTACATCGTCTAAATCTTGTTTGTACTTCTCGATCTCCTTTCTTTTCGTATTCTCTTTGTTCGCTGCCCAAAATTTCTTTCACAATTCACAAAATAATCCATCTTTTTCTAGTTTATTGGTCTTATAATGAAAGGTATAAGGTCTTGTTACCTCTCCAACTATCTCGACATTAGATAGGATTTTTTTGATTCTAGTTTATCATCGATCCAGCCTCAGTTCATGTTTTTTTATGTTGCAACCGTGATCTTTTGTAATTCAACCTACGTTATATTCGCTATTCATTGTTTGTCTATTCGTTTCTGTGTTGCTCGTAAGTTCTCTTGAATGTTCATAATCGATTTTAAAGGTTTTCTAGTATTTAAATAAAACAGAAAATATCATACCAATATAACTTTATGTCAAATAAGGTAATAATTTGTTCAAAAAACGTAAAATACCTATAAAAGAGAAAAAATAAACATTTGTTGTATTAATTGAGCAAAACAAAGTCCCTTGAATCAATTTTTTTTTTGATATTATTAAAAACTAACAATTTTTTTTAATAGTGTGAGTACAATAATAAAAAACACAATTTAAGTAAATTATATATGTAGATGTTAAAAATTAATAAATAAAACATTTAAAAAATAAAATAAATCAAGTATCGTGCTACAATAACAACATATTATACTATCGATCACTGTACGATGTCATTTAAGTATAACGTGGCTTGAAACACATTATACTACCCTCTTGGGTGAGCTTTTTTGAAAGAGTGCTTTAAATTAGATATAAATTAAAACAAACTTTAGTATTTTATCCGGGAAATGGGTCAAATTGGCCAAAATACAACATGAATTTTACCATCTAGCCATTTTTCTCTCTCAAACTTGAAAACATAACCATCTTCTCCGCAATTTAGAACCGTAAATCTTGCCTCCTCAATTACGGTCTTGGCTCCTCAATTACGGGACTTAATTGAGGAGTCGGACCCGTAATTGGGGAGCCATTTACGACCTAACTTTTCATCTTCAATTTTTTTTACGGTCCTAAATTGTAAAATTAATGGCTATTTTTGCAATTTTGGAAGAGAAGTGGCTAGGAGGTGAAATCCACATTGTATTTTGGTCATTTTGGCCAATTTCCCATTTTATCCTCATAAAAAACCATTATCAAAACATGTCTAACATCCTTTTGGGTGGGCAGGGTTGTTAGCAAATGGTGCTGACTATCCGGGTTCTAACTTTGTGGAGAGCATATGACGATATCCATAATCATGGGCTTGCCACATAATGGTATCCTTAACTGGGCTGGCTCGTGATCGACAGGGATTAGTCGAGTGCCCTTGGATCCCGTATACTCTAGGAGGTGTGTAAACAAGTCGATCTTTTAACGAACTATTATTCGAGGTTGAGCTTAATAATGCTTGAACTCAAATCGAACCGAGCCAAACCGTTTTGAAAATACACTTTTTAAAAATCACCGATCTTGATTTTCCGGTGGGCTAATATACATGCATATTTGTCGAAATATATATGACCTTTTTGCCAAGTGTATATAAACACCACCACCTCACCATCACCACCCGCTGCTAGGTGGCGTTATGGCTGCACACCAAAACAAAAACCACATAGGCCTATAAATTGGCGACCTTCTATGCCACTTGAACTCGCATCACATCTATCAAAAACACACAAACTCTAGCTAATTAAGCCATGGCTGCTCCGAATAAGCTCCTCCTCGGGTTGTTCGTGTGTCTTCTTGGCACCACCGCCCTCGCCACCCCCCGCTCCCCCCGCCTCAGTGGCGCCCCCAGATGTGTAACCTCCAGCGACTCACTGCCGGCCAGCCTTCGGAACGCAAGGAGTACGAAGGGGGGTCGATCGAGTTTTGGAACGTAAATGAGGACCAGTTCCAGTGTGTCGGAGTTGAGCCCGCCAGGAAGACGATTCACCCCAACTCTCTCTCGCTTCCGAGCTTCCACCCTTACCCTCGTCTCATCTTCATCGAACAAGGTATCTATACACACACACACTTATATGGTCAGGTTCAAATGGAAACTCAAATTTGATTGTGGACGTGAGGACAAGAGTGTGCCATGTGTTCTATTTGGTTTATATTTAGTTTGAATAATACAAAATAATTCAGACGGAAATATTATGGATTATTCACCTTAATGCAGTATTCCGACTGAATAATACAACATTCAGCATTATTACAATATTCAATATCATTCGGTCTGAGTGTATTATCCACCTTGAATAATGCATAATATATTCAATATGAATAATCTTGTATTATTCTTACTAAATATGCCCCATGGAACTCTCGGTCGTCCTCACGTTCCATACTTATTGAAAAATGACTTTCCATTTGAACTTCCTATATATATATATATATATACACACACATATATAGAGGAGATTTAGCAAAAAACCCTTAAAAAACTAAGGATTAAGGAACAAACCTTCCTAAGTATTCACTTGAACTGAAGATACAAGTAATTGAAACTGTTTTTTTCGGTTTTTATGTATGTATGCATATTGGATAAACTGCTTGCAAACTACTTGTATGAACACAATTATATATATTGATAAAAATGAATTAGGGTGTTCCTTAATTTTTCATGTGAACTCACATTGTATATTGTACATACAAGTAATTGAACTTGTTTTTAATGCACATTAATACTAGACAAACTGCATACAAATTTCATATATAAACATGTTTATATATACCGTCTAGATGAACAGTTATCAAGACATGCCTTATTTTATTTATTTTGCCTTTTCAGTTTTTTCTTGAACCCGATCCTAGTATATAATAATATGTATAAAATAAGCTAAACGGGGAATATGATGCAGGTCAAGGGATTGTTGGAGTGCATTTCCCGGGATGCGCAGAGACATACGACACCGGAGTACAACAAGGACAAGGACAAGGACCACGACGGATGGGTGAAGGAGGAATGTTCGAACAGAAAGACTCACACCAAAAGGTCCACCGTTTCTACCCCGGAGACATTATCGCCATCCCGGCAGGTGCCGTTCATTGGATTTACAACGACGCTAACCAAGAGGTTGTAGCTGTTTCCATCAACGACCTCAACAACCCCGCCAACCAACTCGACATGCAGCGCAGGGTACGCAATTACATATCCACCAATCTAAATATTTAATATTTATATACAAAGAGGCACGTTCATACAAGAACCACCCCAATTTGTAGAAACAAAGGAACTCAATTTGAACCACATGTGATGTGGTCCCACATATTAAATAAATCATATATAATATGTGGGACTTACATGGACCCACATCACATGTGCTTCAAAAAAGTTCATTTGTTCCTATAAATGCCAAAAAGGTTCTTATTTGAACCTACTTCTGTATGTATATGTATATAATGGGCTAATTAGCTGGTGGTGGTTTTTTCTTTTTTCCGGTAGCCATTTTTCCTAGCGGGCGGATCGGGAAGCCAAGGCAGTTCTCCATTTGAGCAAGGAAAGAAGGCACCATGGCAACAACAACAAGGAGGAGGAAACTTCAACATCCAAAACATCTTCAGCGGCTTCGACACCGAGTTGTTGGCCGAGGCTTTCAACTTGAACCCGCAAATCGTGAGGGCCATGCAGGAATCCCGCAACCGTGGGCTCATCGTCAGAGTCCAACAACCCATGCAATTCATCACTCCCGAAGAACAACAACAATTTCGACAACCTCGTCAGCAACAACAACGACCAGGAGGAGGATGGCTAAACGGCCTCGAGGAAACCATTTGCAGCGAGAAGATCCTTTACAACTTGGACAGCCAGAGAGAGGCCGATATCTCTTCCCGACAAGCCGGAAAGCTCAACTACGTCAACCAGCACAAAATGCCCATCCTTGCGTACTTGGACCTTAGCGCCGAGAAAGGATACCTTCAACCGGTAATCATTAATTATATCTCGTAAATAGTCGATAATTATAAGTTATTATGATACAACAAATTTGGTTTTATATAATTGTTACAAAGCTCAAAAGTGTCCTATACGCTTTTTGTAACGCTTTTAGATATATATGACGTTTTTTTTGTTTGGTCCTACAAACATGGAAAACACTTTATTTGGAATTTTATGTTTTGTTTTAGACGCTCTATAACTCAATTTTATTGTAGTAATTTTATTTCGAAAGCATTCTAAGAACTTGTTAAAACGTTTAAAAAATGTTATATAAACACATTATATACAAGAAAAGACATTTTTTTTTGGTTATTTGTATATCCTTGAGTTCTATCAAATATTTTTTCTAATCATTTTTGGTGTCGTATAAAACCAGTTTCGTTACGGTGTCATTAACATCGTTTCGTGAAATTTCAGAATGCTTTGCTCTCACCGCACTGGCCGATGAACAACCATGTGGTGATGTACGTGCTTAACGGTGATGCTCGAGTCCAGGTCGTGTCGAACAACGGTCAAACGGTGTTGGACCAACAGGTGAACCGAGGCGACATCTTCGTGGTGCCGCAGTTCTTCGCTACCACTGCTCGAGCCGGACAAAGTGGGTTTGAGTGGGTGGCATTCAAGACTAGCCGATCTCCGATGAAGAGCCCGGTGGCTGGGTACACATCGGTGTTCCGAGCCATGCCGCTTGATGTCATCACAAACGCGTATCAAATCTCGCCGAGCCAAGCTCAATGCTTGAAAACCAACCGGGAGACCGAAAGCATTTTGTTCTCTCCCCAGTTGATGAGTCCAAGGTTTTAGATGATAGATATAGCATATATATATATATATCTATATATGTATGCGAGATCGATGTAAAGAGGGCGAAAAAGGGAGTCTTTTTCGTGGTTCGTTTGTACGAGAATAAACGTGTATGAAATAAGGTGATAACTTAGCCGACGATGTATGAGTACAACATCTTTGAAATAATATCATCTAGTTAACTATATTCCATCTTGACCTTAATTTCTCTAAGGGTTGTCGTCCTAATTTTTTTGAAGACCTTGTTACATATATACTAAAAAGACCTTGTTACATATATACTAAAACTATTTTAAACGCATAAGTAACAAAATAAATATACAATTTCATGATATATTAAAAATATTACAAATTAAAAAATAGTGCTTAAAATGACAAAAATATACTCGGGGAATATAAAAGAGTATCATTTTTGTTTTTGATAGGCAAATTTGAAATCAAATAAGCCATTTTGATTTTAAAAGATTATTAGGTAAATTTTTGTTGAGATTGGTTCATAAGTTTATATAAATCTGGCTTAAACACAAGTGAAATTGGGCATAAAATTTTTAAAGGCCCTATCTGAAAACTCATATATAACATACTAATAGATGACCTTGTCATTCTGTCAACCAGCCAGCCCGCCAACAAAGGTTTTGTTAACGTTGTGGAGTGGCTAGATCGATAAGCTTATTGAAGGTTTTGTTAGCATCGTGAAATATAGTGGTTAGACAAAAGTTTTACCTGACGGTTATGACTCTTACCAGGTTATAAATGCTAATAAGATTTATAACTCGGTAAACGTTTAGCAAATTGTTCCTATAAAAACCGTAAAGAAAATTTGAAATATTTAAACTACAATGACTAATACCATAAAGATTTGGAATATTTAAACTACAATGACTAATACCATAATTTCGTCAAATCAGAAGGACCAAAATGTAAATTATTACGAAAATTACGGGATCAAATCTAGTGAGAAGACGAAGAGTGAAATAAAATGTTTTCAAAAGTTAAATAATATGGAAGTTATAATTTATTTAAATTGTTAAATTAAGGCTATGTTTGGCAAGCGTAGCTTATAGGCTAGCTGGTAGCTGATAAGTGATCGGATAGCTGATAAGCTAGCTGTTGATTGATAAGCTTGCTAGTAGCTGATAAGCTTGCTAGTAGCTGATAAGCTAGCTGCTGAACAAATTATGTTTGGCAAAAACTAGCTTATGAGTAGGTAAAAAGACCAAAAAGAGTATATTTGAATTTAATAATTAATATTAATAAGGGTATAATTGGAAAAAGCTACAATAAGCTCCTCATAATCTACTCAAAGTAGCGTTTCAAAAAGCTAGCTTATAAGCTAGCTGATAAGCTAGCTTCCTGGTACATGTTTAGATGGACTAGCTTATAAGCTAGCTTATCAACTAGCTTATAAACTAGCTTATGCTTGCCAAACACAGCCAAATTATCAAAAGGTAAGGGTATATCATAAAAATAAAATTTTCATTTAAAGGTAGAATAATTTTTAAGAATTTTTTAATAAAATATAAACTTATCATTAGTTATTATTTACATAACACTCATGATATAGTTTAATATGATTAAATGACAATTATGAATTATTAACTTCTGAATAAGTTATCATTAACCACACTTATTATATATATATATATATATATATATATACCAAAAGCTAGCTTATCAACTAGCTTATAAACTAGCTTATGCTTGCCAAACACAGCCAAATTATCAAAAGGTAAGGGTATATCAAAAAAATAAAATTTTCATTTAAAGGTAGAATAATTTTTAAGAATTTTTTAATAAAATATAAACTTATCATTAGTTATTATTTACATAACACTCATGATATAGTTTAATATGATTAAATGACAATTATGAATTATTAACTTCTGAATAAGTTATCATTAACCACACTTATTATATATATATATATATATATATACCAAAAGCTAGCTTATCAACTAGCTTATAAACTAGCTTATGCTTGCCAAACACAGCCAAATTATCAAAAGGTAAGGGTATATCATAAAAATAAAATTTTCATTTAAAGGTAGAATAATTTTTAAGAATTTTTTAATAAAATATAAACTTATCATTAGTTATTATTTACATAACACTCATGATATAGTTTAATATGATTAAATGACAATTATGAATTATTAACTTCTGAATAAGTTATCATTAACCACACTTATTATATATATATATATATATATATATATATACCAAAATGTAAATTATTACAAAAATTAAAAAATCGCTAGAAGGAGGGTTCGAACCTCCGACCTTGTGGTTAACAGCCACACGCTCTAACCAGCTGAGCTATTCCAGCTTATTGGTTTCATAGTTTTTATTAGCTTTTTAAAGTATCTTTATTTCGTAATAAAAAAGCGAAATTTTATCTAGCAATCGTCAATTTTGGTCTCTAAATTTTATCTAGCTTTTTTTTTTCGTAATAAAAAAGCTAAATTTTATCTAAACTTGGAAGCTCAAATTTGATCCCTTCTGTTTGTCATTTCATAACGGGTTATAGTACAGTCGCTAACTTTTGCCTTTGTGTTTAATTGAATTAGGGATGTTCTATTTTTTTTGGTGGTCCTGTTACACGTAAAGATTTTTATTGGACTAGAAAATGATATAACAAGAATACATATATAAAATGATAGAGACGATGATGAGGGACATGCATATTAGTTTTGGCCTTTAGTGCGTTGCTCGGTTGGCAAAGGAGTGAAGAGACTTTGCCCAAATATATTAGTTTTGTCTTCGATAAAAATTAGAGAGAATGGGTGCTAGTGGACAATAATTTTACATTCCATGATGAAAAACAAAAAAAATGTACATGAGGCCAAAATCTTTTTAGTTCCTATCCAAAATGATACATTTAACATGCTAAATGACGAGTCTTAAATGGAAGGTATTTTAGTCATTTTAAAAGATTTTTCTATTAAGTTGATAACAACATAGTTCTGTAAGGGATTTTTTAGTCATAAAGATGTTTAAATGGACAAAAAAAAAGGCCATTAGAAAGAGGGACTGAATAGTAAATACTGTTACTAAACAACCAACATAAAAACCAAATCCAAGGTTTCAATGTTTCGAAACGATATCCATCGAAATTGACAAACATTAAAGACCAAAAACAAAAACAAAGTTAACTCTTTTATTTATTCATAAAAAAGAGTACCCAAGTCCTAGTTACAACCTTATTTCGTACATACTTATTCTCATACAAACGAACCACGAAAAGACTCCCTTTTCTGCCCTCTTTACATCGATCTCGCATACATATATAGATATATATGCTATATCTATCATCTAAGACCTTGGACTCATCAATTGAGGAGAGAACAGTATGCTTTCGGCCTCCCGGTTGGTTTTCAAGCACTGAGCTTGGCTCGGCGAGATTTGATACGCGTTTGTGATGACATCAAGTGGCATGGCTCGGAACACCGATGTGTACCCGGCCACTGGGCTTTTCATTGGGGATCGGCTCGTCTTGAATGCCACCCACTCGAACCCACTTTGCCCGGCTCGAGCCGTGGTAGCGAAGAATTGCGGGACCACGAAGATGTCGCCCCGGTTCACCTGTTGGTCCAACACCGTTTGACCGTTGTTCGACACGGTCTGGACTCGAGCATCGCCGTTAAGCACGTACACCACCACGTGGTTGTTCATCGGCCAGTGTGGTGAGAGCAAAGCGTTCTGTAGGTTCATGTAAAAGTATTAATTTTGTCATTTAGTTGTTCTATTCGATGCCGAAACATTTATCAAAACTGTCTTGTAAAATAGCATATACAACATTTTATTTTAAAAATGTGCTCAAAAACTTGTATAATCGTCAAAAAAACGTCTTACAAACATATTGCAACACATTTAAGTACGGTCCTATAAAGACAAATATAATTATATATAAAGCCAATTTTGTTGTAGTATAATCTCCAACTATTATCGATTATTTACGAGATATAATTAACGATTAATTACCGGTTGAAGGTACCCTTTCTCGGCACTGAGGTCCAAGTATGCAAGGATGGGCATTTTGTGCTGGTTGACGTAGTTGAGCTTTCCGGCTTGTCGGGAAGAGATATCGGCCTCTCTCTGGCTGTCCAAGTTGTAAAGGATCTTCTCGCTGCAAATGGTTTCCTCGATGCCGTTTAACCATCCTCCTCCTGGTCGTTGTTGTTGCTGACGAGGTTGTCGAAATTGTTGTTGTTCTTCGGGAGTGATGAATTGCATGGGTTGTTGGACTCTAACGATGAGCCCACGGTTGCGGGATTCTTGCATGGCCCGAACGATTTGCGGGTCCGAGTTGAAAGCCTCCGCCAGCAACTCGGTGTCGAAGCCACTGAAAATGTTTTGGATGTCGAATGGGCTTTGCCCCTGTCCCTTCCTTCCTTGCGCAAATGGAGAACTGCCTTGGCTTGCCGATCCACCGGCTAGGTAAAATGGCTATCGGAAAAAAGAAAACCACCGCTCGCTAATTAGCTCGTTATATAAGTATATATAAGGAGCGATAAATACAAATAACTCTTAGACAAGCTGTGCAAACCGCTGACTTCATAAGTTAATGAAATTGGTTTATGGAGTTGCTTAATATGACGAAATGATTTTTTTTTTAAGGGTGTCCGAGCCTATGGCCGAAATGATATTATTATAATTTCTTTTTATGAAACTGTTTCATATTTTGGTGTTTTTTAATGTAAAAATGAAAAAAAGTTATGTATTTTTTTCTTCTTAGGTAATTGTTTCATTAATTTTTTTTAAAATTTTGATGAAACATTTTAATTTTTATTTTAAAAACATAAATATATGAAACAATTTTATGAAAAAAAGAAATGTATAAAACATTATTCTTCAAATTAAACAATTTCATGAAAAAGATTTCCTTAATATAGCCACGGTTTACATGGTTTGGAATTCTAAGTGTTGTATGTATATATTTGTATATATAAACTTGATGATCACGTGAGACATGACTATTTTCGTATGACTCGTAAGAAGAGATAAATAACACTTAACTTTCACAGCAAGATCTGCATTGCTGTGAAGGTTCAGTATTTTCTATATACCTTCACAATTTTTTTGCTATCGAGGTTCAGTATTTTCTATATACTTTCACAGTTTTTTTTTGCTATGAACTTGCAGTGTAATTTTGTGGTCTCATAGAAAACTGTCTGGTCTCACATGATGTCGTACGTTCAAATAAAAAGATGGTCAATTTACGAGAAAATGAAATTTTCAGTGGATATATAATTGCGTACCCTAGGCTGCATGTCGAGTTGGTTGGCCGGGTTGTTGAGATCTCTCATGGCGACCGCCACCACATCTTGGTTGCCGTCGTTGTAGGTCCATGAAACAGCACCTGCCGGGATGGCGATAATATCTCCGGGGTAGAATCGGTGGAGCTTTTGGTGGGAGTCGTTTTGTCCGAATTGTCCTCCTTCGCGCATCCGTCGTGGTCCTTGTCCTTGTCCTTGTTGTACTCCGGTGTCGTATGTCTCCGCACATCCCGGGAAATGCACTCCGATAATCCCTTGACCTGCATTATATTCCCATGAGGATGATTAATTCACGCATATTGTATATAGGATCAGGTTTAAATGAAACCGTTAAAAAGGTAAAAGGTTTAGGAATACCCCGATAGTTGTTCATCTAAGTAGGATATATAAACATGAAAAACCGAGGAACTCGGTCGTAGCTAGCCCTTTATCTGGACCGTATACATTTGTGTATAATTGTAAATTAAGTTGTTTTTTGATGTTTATGAACAAGTGCATTATGCATATGTGCATATCACAAATTACGTTTATGTGTAAGTATGCATGCAGTCCAAATGGAGGGCTACGAAAGTGTTACTCGGTTTCTATTTTTTGAGGTTTTCCACCCGACCCTATATGTATGTACGTATGTATGTATGTCAGTTCAAAAGAAAACTCAAACTTGATTGCGAACATGAGGATATCCAAGAGCGCGCCATGCCATGTAACCCATTTGACTCATATTCAATCTGAATAATATAGGATTATTCAGTCCGATTATTGTATTATTCACCTTGAAAAATGCATAATATTCGATCTAAATAATCTTTCATTATTCAGACTGAATATGTCAGGTGGCACTCTCTCGGTTGTCCTTATGTTCGCAAGGAAAAATGGGTTTCCATTTCAACTTTCCCCTCTCTTTCTATATATATGTATAGTATGTATGCATATACCTTGTTCGATGAAGACGAGACGAGGGTACGGGTGGAAGCTAGGAAGCGAGAGCGAGTTAGGCCTTATTGTCTTCCTGTTGGGCTCAACTCCGACACACTGGAACTGGTCCTCGTATACGTTCCATAGCTCGATCGTTCCCCCTTCGTACTCGTAGCGTTCCGAAGGCTGGCTGGCGGTGAGTCGCTGGAGGTTGCACATCTGGGTGGCGCTGCCGAGGCGGGGGGAACGAGGAGTGGCAAGGGCGGTGGTGCCAAGGAGGCACACAAACAACCCCAGGAGGAGCTTATTCGGAACAGCCATGCTTAATTAATTAAGCCTATATGTGTTTTGGGATGAGTAGAAAGATAGGTGTGATGCGAGTTTAGGTGGCGTAGAAGGTCGCGAATTTATAGGCTTATGTGGTTTTTGTTTGGGTGTGCAACCATAACGCCACCTTGCAACCGGTGGAGGTGGTGGTAGTTGGTGACGTGGTGTGGTGGCTATGTACACTTGGTGAAAAGGTCATATGTATTTCAACAACTATGCAAGTATATCAGCCCACCGGAAAATCAAGATCGATGATTTATAGTACACTGCTTGCACAAAGTTAAAATGAAAGATTTTGAACGACAGGTAACTCACGCACACAATATTCCGATACGAAGTCGACAAGGTATCTTGGATTCATTTGGGCACACGATTAATCATAGACGAACATGCATGGACTGATCTGAAAGTCACCACATGCTCATCCCATGAATTGAACCTGGGTCGGTAGACAGTGATGTCACCTACTGTCCCTTGCTAGGATGTTACCGACCACTGGGTTACTAATGTTTTCATATTTTGTGGGTTTTTTGATTGGGATACGAAACAAAGATCAAGAAGATGAAACAAAAAGGAAAATTGATATAATTGGAACCAAATATAGCTAATTCTCTCTTCACAATTAATTTTCTAGCCATTATTGTTTTTATTTTATCAAACTGTCACTACTTTTATAAATACCAAACTTTGTAATAATTTACAAGAAATAAATAAATGAAAAAATAAAGAAGTTTTGAAGATGATCATTGTTTAACATGTTATCGATCGGTGCCACTCAAATTTCTTATCAAAAAACAAAATAATATATACACCCTATGCAAAATTAGAATTAATTAATAACTTTTGATTAATTTTAATTCTTATAAATTGATATTTATTTATTAATAGTTAAAATTTATTAATAATTACTAGTTAGTAGTAGTCAAGGTTATGATTATAAAAAGTGTAAAAAGCTCCTCATAAGCTACTTCAAGTAGCTTATTAATATCTAGCTTGATGCATTAGGAAAAACGTGGAAGGATCAACAATCATGTAAACCATTTGATAAACAACTTAGATAAACTCTTAAGGAGAACAATCTTATTGATTAAAAACTTGATTACAACTGAAAACGAAAAACCCCTGTATATATAACTAAAACTAGGACAAAGATAACTCTTGAGACTATAAACCTAATCCAACTAAGAAATCAACTAAGATATTTGCTAAACATAAATTCTAAAAAAGAAAACTAAATAATTTTAATCCTAATATGATTATAATGACGATAAATATTAACTAAAATTAAAATAATTATCCTAAACTAATTAAGAAACAAAATAATGAAATAAACACATAAGCGACTGTTTTTCATCTTTAGATGTAGGATTTTAGGATTTCATTGGAATCGATTTCTTAGTTTACAAAGATATCTAAAAAACCTCATTAATGCTCGAAACCTCTCTCTATCCTCATAGCTTATGCACATTTAAACGATTACTAAAATATAAGCTATGTAACTTCTACCAAACAATGCCTAAAAATAACGGCTCATTTACCTCTTAAAGTTAACATGATAAGAATCTAGAATTTTACCGAATAAGAATGATTATAAAGATGAAGAGTCTAGAAGAGGAGGATTACTTTTACCTGATAAATACTTACCAGGTAAATTGTTGTATATGATATTGTTTTAATAAACTACGATCTTACACGATAAAATAAGTCAAAGAAGACGAAAGAGTTCCATGATATTATTTCAAGTTCATGTTTCCAAAAAAAGAGTACCGCCTTGTTTCATACACGTTTATTTTCTTACAAACGAACCACAAAAAAGACACCCTTTTTCGCCCTCTTTACATCAATCTCGCATACATATATAAATATATATATGCTATATCTATCATCTACGACCTTGGACTAGTCCGCTGGGGAGAGAACAAAATGCTTTCGGTTTCCCGGTTGGTTTTCAAGCACTGAGCTTGGCTTGGAGAGATTTGATACGCGTTTGTGATGACATCAAGCGGCATGGCTCGGAAAACCGATGTGTACCCGGCCACCGGGCTCTTCATCGGAGATCGGCTCGTCTTGAATGCCACCCACTCGAACCCACTTTGTCCGGCTCGACCCATGGTAGCGAAGAACTGCGGAACGACAAAGATGTCACCCCGGTTCACCTGCTGGTCCAACACCGTTTGACCATTGTTCGATACGATCTGGACTCGAGCATCGCCGTTAAGCACGTACACCACCACGTGGTTGTTCATCGGCCAGTGTGGTGAGAGCAAAGCGTTCTGTAATTTCACGAAAAGATGTTGATTCATCGTTATGTTAATCGTATTCGATAGTTGTTTTCATGACACTGTAACGAAATTGGTTTTATAGGAAACCTAAAATGTTTAAAAATCCTAATAAAATGTTTTACAAAATATAGAAAAAAACCAAAAAAAACGTCTTATATGTAATATATTTATGTAACTTTTTTAAATGTTTTAGAAAGTTTTTAGAATGTTTTCGAATAAAACCGGTACAATAAAATTGAGTTTATAGGACATCTAAAACAAAAAAGTGTCCTTATCGAGTATTTTATATGTTATACACTACTAGAAAAACGGGCATCAGCGACGGACTATTCCGTCGCTGATCCGTCGCTGTTGCTAAGTTCCGTCGCTGATCTGTCGCTGAAGGGTTGTCGCAGATCTGGCCGTAGCTGATACTATCAGCGACGGATATCAGCGACGGGCAAGCATCAGCGACGGATCAGCAACGGAATTCTTTAATTAATTTTGAATTATTTTTTTAATGAATTCCGTCGCTGATCCGTCGCTGATCAGCGACGGATCAACGACGAAATTCAATAATCAATTTTGAATTACTTTTTAATGAATTCCGTCGCTGATCCGTTGCTGATCAGCGACGAATCAGCAACGAAATTCTTTAATTAATTTTGAATTATTTTTTTAATGAATTCCATCGTTAATCCGTCGCTGATCAGCGACGGATCAGCGACGGATCAGCGACGGATCAGTGACGGAATTAATTAATTAATTTTGAGTTATTTTTTAATGAATTTCGTCGCTGATCCGTCGCTGATCAGCGACGGATCAGCGATGAAACTATTTAAAAATATAATAAAAAATTAATTAATTAATTCCGTCGCTGATCCATCGCTATTTTCCGTCGCTAATGGTCGCGGACATTCCGTCGCTATTCCGTCGTTGATCCGTCGCTAATTAGCGACGGATTTGATCCGTCGCTGATAACCGTCGCTGATACCTGTTTTTCTAGTAGTGTTATAGACCGTTCTAAAAAAATATTTATAGGACCAAACAAGAAAACATCATATCTAAAAGTGTTACAAAAAGTTTATAGGATGTTTTTAAGCATCGTAACACACTGCTAAAAAATTGTGTAATGCTTACCCACTCACTGCTTTTAAGCATTGTAACATGCTTTTAAGCATTGTAGGAAAATTCCGACTGTTTTTACCCACTGCTTCTTTTTTATTAATTTTTAAGTAGATGTCTGAAAACCGTCAGAAAATGGTTGGAAAATTGTTAGAGAAAGTCGTCGATAAATGGAACAGTCGAAAAAGTCGTTGAAAAAAACAGTACTTACTCTTTTCCGACTGTTCTTTTCCGTCGGTAATACTCTTTTTTTAGTAGTGACAATTTTTAATTTATTTTCAAAATAAGCATCATATTAGCTAATTTTTCCGAACACTTTTGAGGAAGGTCTTATAAATCTATTTTTTTATAGGACACCTGTTGCAACACTTTTAAGTCCTAATAAAAAAACCTTTTAAAATCGTCAAAAAAAATCATACACACACACTGCAACACTTTTAAGTATGGTCCTATAAAAATGCTTAGCATTATTTCAACCAATTTTGTTGTATTATAATCACTAATTATTATTGATTATTTACGAGATATAATTAACTATTTACCGGTTGAAGGTATCCTTTTTCGGCACTGAGGTCCAAGTACCAAAGGATGGGTAGTTTGTGCTGGTTGACGTAGTTGAGCTTTCCGGCTTGTCGGGAAGAGATATCGGCCTCTCTCTGGCTGTCCAAGTTGTAAACAATCTTCTCGCTGCAAATGTTTTCCTCGATGCCGTTTAGTCCGCCTCCAGGTCGCTGTTGTTGTTGACGAGGTAGTTTTTCTATTGGTTCTAGTACTTCGGGAGTGATGAATTGCATGGGTAGTTGGACTTCGACTATGAGCCCACGGTTGCAGGATTCCTGCATCGCCCTCACGATTTCCGGGTCTGTGTCGAAAGCCTCCGCCAACAACTCAGTGTCGAAGCCGCTGAAAATGTTTTTGATGTTGAATTGGCTTTGGCCTGACGATCCGCCGGCTAGGTAAAATGGCTATCGGAAAAAAGGGAAAAAAACCCACCGCTCGCTAATTAGCCGTTATTTACATATATATGTATATATCTGTAGAGGAGTGATCAAATACAAACCACTCTTAGAATACAAACAGTACAAACCGTTGATTTCGTTGGTTAAGTTAATTAATTAAATTGGTTCATGAAATTGTTTAATATGATGAAATGATGTATACAATTCTTTTTTTAGGAAATTGTTTCATATTTTAGTGTTTTTAAATGTAGAGATGAAAATAATTCACGTATTATTTTATACGGATGAAACTGTTTCGTGTATTTTCTTTATTCTGATTAAACATTTATAATTTTACTTTAAAAAACACAAATATAACAAACTTATAAAGAAAAAAATTATATGAAACACATTTTTCATAGGGTGTTGTTATATGTACTTCCTTAGGCCTTTCATGCACTCACATAACCTGCCCATTTCTTTAATTGGAGGGGCCTATTTATAATTCCCCTTTTCATCACATTAAACAATTTTATAAAAAAATTTATAAGAATTATATGAAACATATTATTCATCACACTAAACAATTTCATAAATAAATTCATTAATTCAACTAAAAAAATCGACGGTTTGCACAATTTATATTCTAAGAGTGGTTTGCAAAATAAACTAAATATATATCTATATATATAAACTTGAGGATCATGTGAGACATGACTCTTTTCATATGACTCATAAAAGCATATAAATGACACTTAACTTTCACAGCAAAAACACTATTATTGCGAAGGTTTTTACACCTTCATAATTTTTGCTGTGAAGTTGTAGTCTAATTTTGTGGTCTCATGAAAGACTATTTGGTCTCACATAAACGTCCAAGGTTCAAATGAAAAGATAATCAATTTACAAGAAAGCGAGAAGTGAGATTTTCAATGGGTATATATATAATTGCGTACCTTGGGCTGCATGTCGAGTTGGTTGGCCGGGTTGTTGAGATCTCTGATGGCAACCGCCACCACATCTTGGTTGCCGTCGTTGTGGGACCATGTAACGGCACCTGCCGGGATGGCGATAATGTCTCCGGGGTAGAAACGGTGGACCTTTTGTTGGGCTCCGTATCCGTCAACCTTTCGTCGTGGTCCTTGTCCATCTTGTAGTACTCCGGAGTCATATGTCTCTACACATCCCGGGAAATGCACTCCGATAATCCCCTCACCTGTATCGTATGATGATTAGTATCAAGTTAAGGAGAAACCGTAAAAAACGAAAATTTGAGGAGCACTTTGGTAACTGTTCATATGGAAGCTATGGACATATGTCTATACAAGTATTTGTAAGCAATATGTACAAACATAAAAACTGAAAATCGACTTCAATTACTTGTATGCATATATGCATTCTAGACGAATAGTTAGAAGGATTTTCGTTGAACCTCCTTATATGTATGTTGATAAATACATACATAGTATTAGGTTCAAATGAGAAGTGCTAAAAAAATACGTTGTAGAGAAATGATCTCCATCACACATTCGGTCAATAAAGACTGCTTTGACCTCTGCCCTCCGTGAATCTCGTCCAACCGAACTTTGACTAGTCAACTATGATCTCAACCGAGAGCACGCCATGTGGCATATTCAGGCCGAATAATACAACATTCAGTATTAATTATCCAAACTGCGTAATACTATATTCAGTTTTATTCAATTTGAATAACACTGACTATGCCCCGTGGCGCACGCTCGGTTGTTCTCACGTTCACAATGAAAGATGAGTTCTCATTTAAACGGTTTACAACCAAAAACCAGTTTACAAAAGAACTTCCCTCTCTCTATCTATCTATCTATATATATATATGTGTGTGTGTGTGTGTTTATGTATAATGAAAGCTCATTTTTATTGCGAACGTGGGGACCACAAAAATCGCGTCAGGTGGACAATATTCAATGTGAATATCATCCATTATTCAGAGTGAATAAAGGCGACTAAGCTTTATTCACTCCTAATAATACATGATATTCAGAGTGAACATTGCCATATGGCGTGATTTTAGTGCTCCTCGCGTTCACAACCAAAATTGAGTTCACATTTGAACCTATGTGTGTGTTTTAAGTGTTTTTATGTAAATACCTTGTTCGATGAAGACGAGACGAGGGTATGGGTGGTAGCTAGGAAGCGAGAGAGAGTCGGGCCGAATCGTCTTCCTGACGGGCTCAACTCCGACACACTGGAACTGGTCCTCGTATACGTTCCATAGCTCGATCGTTCCCCCTTCGTACTCGTAGCGTTCCGAAGGCTGGCTGGCGGTGAGCCGCTGGAGATTGCACATCCGGGTGGCACTGCCGAGGCGGGGGGAGCGAGGGGTGGCAAGGGCGGTAGTGCCAAGGAGGCACAGGAACAACCCCAGGAGGAGCTTATTTGGAGCAGCCATGCTTAATTAATTAAGCCTATGTGTTTTGGGATGAGTAGAATTAAGATAGATGTTATGCGAGTTTAGGTGGCGTACAAGGTCGCGAATTTATAGGCCTATGTGGTTTTTGTTTGGGTGTGCAACCATAACGCCACCTTGCAACCGGTGGCGGTGGTGGTGGTTGGTGACGTGGTGTGGTGGCTATGTACACTTGGTGAAAAGTTTCATATATATGTATTTCGACATCTATGTAATTGTTTGCCCACCAGAAAATCAAGAAATCAAGATTGGTGATTTTGAGTCTATTTGCTTACAACAAATTAAAATGAAAGATTTTAAAAGTGTTTGATGTATAACCACAATATAAAGATTTTTTTCTTTTTGTTTTATAACGGGGTTGTTACACTCTTTTTGTTTTATAACGGGGTTGTTACATCGATCCCCATCCTTATAGCTGGGTCTTATCTGTGTACTTACATACACCTATCCATACTCAGCATTTGTAAGTGCATAGGTGAGACCCAACCCGGTGTATGTGAGTGCACAGCTGAGACCCAGTGTATATGAGTAGAAAGAAGCTATACGGAGGGGGTATATATAGAAAACTCATTAGTTTTGTAGCTCTCTGTATTTTTTGCTAGCATCTTGCTAGTTTTTAATAAATCTCTTCCTGCTACCGTTAAACAAAAATCGTGGGTTTTTATTGGGAAAAGGAACAAAGATTAAGAAGATGTAGCAAAATGGAAAATTGAGTTAATATTGTATATTTTTAGGTTTTGTATCCTTGTAATATTAACATACATAATTATATATTAATTAATATATTAAAAAGATATGTTTTCACTTTTTACAAGTTATATTATTATAATCGTCTTATCGATTTCTATAAAATGAGTTACTATTGAATCTTTTTGGATTTAATTATATTGTTAAATCACAGGTACAGATACGTATTAATTATTTTTAAAACTTTCATTTTATACATTATAGTTATGTATTTAATTTATTATGAGTTTGAATACTTTATTATCAAACGAATCTTTTTATATTTTTGTGACCATTGACCATATTGACATTTAACTTTATACATCCGATAAACGACTTACAAACTCATAAATCTTAAAATTTAAATCGAGAGATATAGAATAAAACCGATATAAAACAAGATTACTTATACGAGGTTTTAATATACTTAAGATGTTTCACGTTACATCGTACATATTTACATATTAGTAGTATAATATATAATTATATAGATGAAGATACATCGATGGGTTGTGGATTATATTAAGGGTTAACTTCTCCAAAATGTATCAAACTATACCCGAAATGTTATTGTGTGTCTCCATCTTTCAAAAATGTTTTTTGATGTATCAAACTTTATTCTTTTTGTTATTGTGTGTATCGTGACCGGTTCAACCGGTCAACAATCGGTCACCTGCAGTTAGACGGCGGCCGGAGGTGCTGGGGGCGGCGATGGTGGTTCTGGGTGATGGTTTTGGGTCGGATATGGATGATGGTGGTGGTTGGAGGTCGGCGATGGTGGTTTCCGGTGGCGGGGGTTCTTGGCGGTGGGGATGGTGGTTCAAGGTGGCTGTGGGTCGATGGTGATGGTGGCGGTTCGATGGTGATGGTGGTGGTAGCGGTTCGATGGTGATGGGCGATGGTTCGATGGTGATGGTGGCGACGGCGGTGATGGTGATGGTGACGGTGATGGTGCTGGTGGTGGTGATGGAGAGGTGGGTGATGGTGGAAGTGGGTGGCGGTGGTTCTCGGCGGCGAAAATAGAGGTGGGTGGAGGTGTGTGACGGTGGAAGTGGATGGTGATGGTGACGGTGGAGGTGGATGGTGATGGTGGCGGTTCGATGGAGATGGTGGTGGTGATGGGCGGTAGTTCGATGGTAATGGTGATGGCGGTAATGGTGCTGGTGGCAGTGACGACGATGGTGGATGTGTGAACCTGGTTGTTTCCGGTGGCTACAGCGGTGGAGGTGGATGGCGGTGGGTGATGATGGAAGTGGGTGGTGGAGGGTGATGGTGGAGGTCGCCGGTGAAGGTGGGTGGCGGTGGATGATGGTGGAGGTGGGTGGCGGTGGATGATGGTGGAGGTGGGTGTGGCAGTGGTTTCCGGCGGTAACGGTGGTTTCCGGCAGCGGCAGCGGTGGAGATGACCTGCTCAACAGGTTACAAGTCATCCGATATACACAATAACATAAAAATTAAAGTTTGATACATCAAAAAACATTTTTGATAATTGGATACATACAATAACATTTCGGGTATAGTTTGATACATTTTGTAGAACTTAACCCTTATATTAAACATTGAATTATGATGGGTCTATCGGTCCCATATGGGCTTGGGCCATATAAATACATGTCTATTGTTCACTCCAAGCTCCAAACTAAAGATGTAGATTTCCTATCATAACTTAACACCTTGAATTATGTGGAACTAAATTGTTTTCTTTAAACTCGTAAGATCATATTTTTATAAATGAAATTTTGTAGCAAAATATTGCAAAGGTAAAAGAAAATCTAAACCGTTATAGCAAAAATATTGTGAAGGTTATTTTTATGATGTCTTGTTGTAAAGTATAAGTGTAAAAATGCGAACCCTACCCTATAATCCAATAAAAGATCATTTGTTATTGGACGAATGATTGCTTGATCACTTTTAATCTCTTCATTTTTAAGGATTGATCCAAAGATTCAAATCCCTTCTTAAACTTTTCATCAGAACCCAAGTCTTATTATTGTTTATTAAATATAAAATATTTTAAATAAATAATGCTCTAAATAGCTTTATAAAGAAAAATAGGCATATATCTTCGTAACAAATAGAGTATTGCAAACCTTAGAATGATCATACTCATAGTATTAAAATGTTTGTTATTATTTAAATATCGACGATTAAGAATCTTGATATATCAAAATCAAATCAATCAATAAAGATTTTTGAAAGGTACATAAATAATTTCAGTTTCTTAACGTTGTTGCTAAAAGATCGCGTAATTTATACCGTCATAATGACAATAATATAAAAATATTAATTTTCATCATCCTTACCGACACGCCAATTTCCGTTATACTTTTTAGGACTACCCGAACACATTCCACCACACAATTTGGTTCCCATTTGAAACAACGAAAACGGATGTTAATTAGGTCCCAATCAATTCACATTCCTTTACACAGTTAGTTGGTTTACGGTCTTTTTTTATGCATCTCTTGCTGAGACAGAATAAGACTATAAACGGAATAAAATAAAATAAAAAGCAAAAACGATGATATCTACAACAGCTTAATGATTAAGCTAACTCAAGAATCGAATCTTGATTGCTAGTGGAACCACAAAAAAAAAGTGAATCAAGAATCTACAGTTGGCTAAAACCATCCACAAAAAAGGAATAAATTAAAGTTCTTTTAGCTTAAAAACTAAGTTACACAAACACCCTCATCATCCCACCACCATTTTCTATAAAACCACCATCAAAACCCTAATTTCACTACTTCAAATAATGGCCTACTTGAAGAACTTCAAGAAGCTTCTGGCCCCCAAGAAGGTTCTAAGACTCTTCGCCACCAAGCTCCGGCTCCCCGGGCTCCAAAGATCCTCCAAAACCACCGTAGCTCGACGGAAAATCAAGAAACGTCCCGCCACCGCCACCAAAGGTGGCGGTGGCGGGAACTGGCTCTCTTTGACATTTCAATCTCGATTCAAACGAAAGAGGAAAGATGTCCGAAGATATCCCAGAAAGAAATCGAAGCCCGTTTACGTTGATCATTTGTTTCTTGACGCGAAGCCGGTGGTGGAGGTTCCCATGGTGGTGGCGGAGAGAATTGGCGGAAACGTGGTGGAGGGGACTAGCGGTAAAGGTGGTGAGGGGGTGGCGGATGATATGTGGGAGTCGTTGGTGATGGGGTCACCGCAGATGGATGGGATTAACGAGAGGGCGGAGGAGTTTATTTCTAGGTTCCGAGCTGATCTCCTGGTTCAGGAGATCAGGGCTCGAAGATTGTAGCAACCGGCGTAAGCTGGTTTTTCGTGTTTTTTAAATAAGCTTTTAAGGTTTTAACTTAACGATGTAAATATATATGTCGATAAGTATTTCAATAATCAAGATGTTAGTTCGAGGTCATCGATCTTTGAGCGTAATTTGGATGTGTTAGATTAAATATTACATTTTAATTGTTTGAAATGTGTTTAACCACAAGGCTTGTGGCGTACTGGTTAAGGCTTACGGAGGATGTGGTCATGTGGTTCAATAACCCATGTACCCCGGGTTCGAATCCAGCTGTTAAAGACTTGTGGCCACCGAGAAGGTATATTAGGACTCCACACTTAGTAGTCAATAGTTGTCAAGGATTTATTGTCTAAGCAAAATGCTTAGGATACCCTTTAAAAAAAATGTTTGATCACAAAAATGACGTTAGTCGTAGTAGCGAATCAGAAAATTTTCTAAGCCAGTGTACGTTTAAATTTGAATTATGTCAATTTAAGGAATTAAATACATATTTCCTAATGAAGTCGATCGAGGTCGACTTTTTGAGAAAGACTATCTTCTACGATCGATCCGTTTTTAATTGAATTCCATTATTATAATAACTTTCTTGATTATTTAGGCGATTTTGTAAGAGTTTCTAATTTTTTGTCGATTTCAATCGTTTTGGTTGTGGTTAATTTTTTTCTTAGCTTCCAATTTTGTTTCTTAAAATTTACACTAACATATACTATGCTTAGAAAATACGCAACATAGGAAAAGATGGCCAATTCCTTATTATTAAAGAAAAAAAAGCAGGAAAAAAAGCCTATTGTTTAGATAAGTTTTATTAAATTTTTTTGTTTAATCCTTCTAGTTCAAAATATTGCAAAACATTTAAAAATATCAAAACATGAACCATTTGAAGATAAAAAGTTTGAAAAGTTTTTATAGAACTTTTAGTTGAATCCTTTTAATTTCAAAATATTGAAGAACAAGCTTCTAATTCTTTTATTTTCATAACAAAACTCATTTAAAATATAAAAAAGAATCAAAAATTTTATTACAATAAGTCTCAAACCTAATACCTCTTGGAGAAGAGGAACTTTATCTGTGGTTTACAAACCATTTCGACTAATTTAAGTTTGAATCTAAATTTTAGCACCTAAATTTTGAATCTTACTGGCAAGGGACGGACTTAGTGTGGTGGCCGTGGTGGCACGGGCCACCGTCTAATTTGTGTGCCGAAGGGTAAAATTTTTGAATTTTATAAAGGTGCAACCATGGAGGGTGCCACCGTATCGTTTTCAAAACTTAAAAGTGTGCACCTAAAAACCAAAAACTTAATTTGAAATCAACAAAAAAACCAAAAACTTCCCTCAAAATCAACCAATAAACCCAAAATATCACTCAAAAAACCAAAAAATTTTCTCGAAATCAACCAAAAAACCAAAAAATTCTTTCGTAGTCAATCAAATAACCCGATTTTTTTTTCGATTCAATAAAAAAATTTCAAAAAAAGTCCATTGAAATCAACCAAAAAATCGAAAGGAAAAAATCTCTCAAAATTAACCAAAAACTTCTTATATGGTGCCACCGTTTGAAAACCGTCCTAGGTCCGTCCCTGCTGGCAAACGCTTACCAGATAAGCATTTGGATAAACGATCAATAAGAATCTAAGTTCTAAATAACTATTTACAAACAATTATGATGCTAAAAATGGTGTAACGATTTGAAAAGGTGGAAATTAAAAACAAGAGGGTAATTAACTTAAAGGAACCATGTATGAATCAAACGTATAAGGATAAGACATGTACTAAACAAAATTTTAAAAAATGAAAGTGTGAGGGGGAGCGCATGCCCCCTCTAGCCACCATGTAACTGTTAGTGGCAAAGAATATGAATCTTACCTATTAATAAAGAAGAAGGCTCTTTGGGCATGGCGGTCATTATTACTTCTTTTTGGGCGATTTTGTAACACCCCAAAATTTGGAGCAAACAAAAACCTTCATTTACGAAAGGTGTTAGTACAAATATACGCCAAAGCGTGAGCTCTTCCCAAAAACAGGGGTATAAGTAGTGTATAATTACAATGTTTGTACTTTAATGGAGTGGTATAATAACCAACAAGTCTAATTCCTAACAAGGAAAAAGACTACAAAAGGAATCAACAGTTTCTACTATCAACTCGCGGTCTAGATGGACCGGTCTCTTCACACATCCCCCAAAGCTCACTCTCAATCCCGGCACCTATTTGGGAACAACGTCCCTAGTACCTGAGAGACACATCGACACCATACAAGTGTTAGGCCAAAAGGAGCCTAGTGAGTTGTATCAATAATACTGTGCATGTAAAAGCATGTTAAGACATGTGAGATATACGAGATCATACTAACAACAAAAGTAGCATGTTAAACCGGTTTATTATTTATCTTCGGAAACAATGGGAGCGACCAATTTCCCCCAACCAATACCCCATCACTCGTTACTTCCAAACACCTCGATGTCCCGAATTTAACATGGCAACATCATCCGAGGCCCACACACCAAGGAGCCACCCGAGGTGCCGGCGACATAGGTACAAACCCCAAGACTGTTTGGTGTGGAAATATTGCGTTGGTTCGTCCATTTTATTGCGTACAAGACCTCGATACTGACTTTAGCATAGTATCTTGTCCATGTTATTTGCATACAAGACCTCGATACTGAATTTAGCATAGTATCTCGTCTATGTTATTTGCATACAAGACCTCGATACTGAATTTAGCATAGTATCTCGTCTATGTTATTTGCATAGAAAACCTCGATACTGAATTTAGCATAGTATCTCGTCTATGTTATTTGCATACAAAACCTCGATACTGAATTTAGCATAGCATCATCAACGGAGGTATTATTCTAGGGTCTCAAGCCCTTCACTCATTTCGTATAAGCCAACATGCTTGGAATCTAGTCCCTTCTCATAATTCCTTGACATACATATTATCACGTATTTCTCATAAATACATTCATCATACAAACCCATGGATTTAACACGTACAATAGTAGCATACGATAATCTACCTCATGTATACAACATTAAAATCCAAGGCATTCATGTAAGTATAGTTCATCATACATTTCATGGAAATCCTTAAACTTGACAATTTAAGTATTTCATCCAAAATCACATTTATCCACAATAATCAAGCAAGGTATGTAAAATCAACAAGATGATGTGCCCTCAGTTTTAACAAAATGGTTTTAGCAACTCACCTTGAGGTTCGTAAAGCCAAAAGCCCCAAATCTCACCCAAAACCCTAGCTTACTGCTTGAGTGAACACCTAAACTGATAAGAGTTATATACCTTAGATTAGTTCCAGATCTATAACATACAAGACTAGATCTATACTTAAAACCCATAAATATAACTTACCTTCTCAAGATCTTGGGTGAAAACCCTAAGATGAAGAAACCTTCAACAATGGTGGAGAGGTGGTGAAGAAGATGAGGACATGGAAGTCTCCACCCTCCGAAATAGTAGATCTAGCCTCCAACACTTCCCAAAACATGAAATCCACCTAAAACAACACTAGATCTGAGAAAAGTATGGAAGAAAAGGTTTGGAGATGGAAAACCCCCCAAATCTAAGCTTAAACTCGAAGGAGATGAAGAGATTACTTACACCAACGTTTTAGAACCACCAAATACTTGAAATCCATTGATGTAGTCTTGAAGAGCTCGAAAAATCGAGAGCATAGCAAAAAGAATCAACAAATTCGGAGTTGTAGAGAGGAAGATATGGAGAAATGAAGAAAGAGGCCAAAATCCCGTATTTGAAGTATCCAGGCGCTAAAGTGCCCATCCAAAGTGACACATGTGGCACTTTAGCGGTCACTTTAGCCCGTGTCCTCATGGTGCCTTCATGGTGGCGGTACACCTGAAGCTAAAGTGCCCATCCAAAGTGACACATGTGGCACTTTAGCTGTCACTTTAGCTTTGCCCCAAATTCTTGGTTTTAACTCCGTTTTCGCTCCGAGAAGAACCGTTTGACTCGTACTTCAATTTCCCATCCTACAAGACCATAAAATCTATGATTTAACCTAAAGTCCTATTTTTCATATTTAACTTAAAAGATCCATTTAAACATTGTCCCGAAGTTGTGTTATTTGAAAATTACGGGTGTTACAATCCTCCCCACCTAAAATAAAATTTCGTCCTCGAAATTGCGCCTCCTGGTCGAACGAAGGGAAGTAAATTCGCTAAGTCTCTTTGCAACGCCTAGTGAGTTTGATCCTAACAACCAGTCGGTTAGGCTAATACTAGGCTTAATCGTGTCCGTAATACTTACACGACTCTGGCAACCTTAGCCTATGAGTGATTCAACCAAGCGCCTTAAGTCACTATTCTTTTCCTCCCTCCTATTTGAAACGTAACGCTTGGTCATAACGATATAATTACTAGGTTTCACGAACCTTAGCTCCTCGCACATGTTTAGCAAAACCAAGTCGACTAATGCCTACTGTTCTGGGTACTATACATCATTCGTCTCCTATTAAAGTCGATCACTTAGCAAAGAGCCCCTTTACTACCAAGAATGTCTCAACATTCTCACTAACGGCGTCTAGTCGTCGTCATCAATCCTTAAGGAACTCGAATTTCGTCTACTCGTCCATGGATACCATAAGGAAGGTAAACTTCTTCACCTAGCAGATCGTTCATTATCACTAGATTCTTACCAATACTACCATAACTTTTCCAAACATCCTATCATCTGAAAAGAAATCGTACTTGTCGCCTTAGATGATTTAGGTAAAACATTCCGAGCGATAACTCCTGCATAAACTCGTCTTAATTTAATTTACACAAGCCACCACTTGGCCACATTAACCCTTATCGTCATACGTTGAACTTCCCGCTTAGTTTGGCATGTAGTGCCACTATCTCAAACATAAAACTCCTACTTCTCACAATTCAATTATAAGTAACGTCATCAAGATCACTTTATACCCTTAAAAGGTTTCTCTATGGCAATTTTAACACATTGGTATCTTGCACTTCTCACACGGCATGCAATTCCCTTAGCATAGTCACAACCTCACTGACTCTTGTACTAATGATAACGTTTTCTCGATTCTTAGCCACACATAACAGCTATTATTTCATCCATGCAACCACCATTCGACTACGCTCTCTATAATCAAGATTTGGAAAGTCCCTTAGTATACACAACCATTATTGTTTCTTCTAAACCACTCACACCAAGGTAAGTATCGCCTCACGAAGACCTCCAAAACATGGCCACTTAATCCACCCGAACAAGTCTCGTTCTAGCCGGTTCGCTACCATCTCTAGAAACATGCTCCAATAACCTATAGGACTTCTCTTTGTAATAGCCGGTAAGCACATCGTGCATCCACTTAGGTGGTGCTAACCAATTCCCCATACTTAGACCTGTCCACTTAACAATGTCTTTACCTAGTTAATAACAGATTTCCTTCTAGATGACGGTCTCCCATCGGACCACCCTTTTTCTCGTGATCATGGGCAACACGGTGCTCCTCAATAATACCCTCATAAGGGAGATATGAAACTTAATCCCTATGTAATCTAGTTTCGATTCACAACGAACACAAACATAACTCCGACCACACTTTCTAAGTGTTGCTCTACTATATAATAGCATGCTTATAAAAACTAGCAATCAATCAATTTATCTATCATATTAATAGAATAATATAAAATTAGTCCGCAAATGGGTATTAACCCTCAACTAGTTGGTACGTCAAGGTAATTCAAAACTTTCAAAATTAAGCATGGCAATTATTCATTGAAAACACATAATCAGTTACAAGGTATACATGTATTTTACACAAAAGACTTGATGACAATGGAAGTTACCCGCATTCATCGAGAGCGGAGGGCACCTAGAGTACATAGCTTACACCCTGCTAACCGTACGACACTTAAACCCACAAAAGTCTAAGCGCTTGCCACGACACTTAACTAGCTCTCTACCAAGAGACAACTGATCTTGTGTCGAACTCCCATGAGTCGTATTCTTTGCGCTCAACAAAATTCGGGGCTACTTGATGAAAATCCAACCCGAAAATTTAATCCTTAGAACAAGCGGCCTATAATATAACCGCCACCCATGATAGTCCACTCAAATTTAGCCCTCTTAGTGTCCATTAGTAAGATAAGGGTCATGCGACATGGGCTCCCGACTAAATCTTTCGACACCTAGTAGTCCTGACAACCATGACTGACGTAAGTGCACAAGCATCTAATGCAACAAAGTCCTAAAGCTCATCGTCGTGCGATTAATAATCCAAGATTACCACTTCGTTATTTTAGAACCCAAAGCTCATAACTGAGCTATTTAAAATCGAAGCTTATAACCAAACTATTAAAAATCAAAGCTCGTAACCGAGCTGTTTAGAAATCAAAGCTTACAACCGAGCTATTCTAGAAATCAAGTTCATAACCGAGCCCTTTAAAATCAAAGCTCATAATCGAGCTATTTTAGAAATCAAATTCATAACCGAGCCCTTTAAAAATCAAAGCTCATAATCGAGCTATTTTAGAAATCGAGACTTGTTTCCCAAGTTCTTATAGTCAAAACCGAGCAATAGCTCTAAACTCAATAGACCCAAAATTTACGGTCTTAAGATAATTTTATTTAGTTCATCCATTAGTGTGGATGTAACCCACGAAGTCATTTTGACCCAAAATCCTAACACATTTTAACAAAACAGTTACCCAAGTGGGTCCACACCTTCATAAATCTCGTTTAGCGATAATTTATGTGAAAATGTATTTATAATCCTTGTAATTCAGGTCATCTCAAAAAAAATCTCATACACGATTATTTTATTAAAATTCATTCGATAAACGCACCCGGTAACAAACTCGACAACCGTTTGATTAGAGATAACTTTATGGAACACTCAACTTTTTGGAAAACATTGTTTTGGCACATACGCCATTTTGCAAAACAATTTGGAAATATTCACGTGACAAGACGGCCACATAGTATAAAACACTACCAAGTTGGTAGGCTACCTATTCGCCAAAGACAACCACTTACACTCCTCCTACATTACCATCGGTGTTTCACAATCATCTAAGCGGTCTCGTATAAGGTGCAAGTCCTTTATATCGTACTAGATAACATCATCCAAGTGTTACATTGATAGACTCCTAATTAGACTGGATCTTAGACTTCTACCCTCGGTATTGCCTAAGGTATCTCCACAAGTTCTTACCCCCATACTATTCAAGGTATGGGTCTTTCTCAACTAACCGCTCGACCTCTGGTCAGTTACGAGTCACCCTCTTTAATCCTCAATACTCGATCTCAGGTTAAAACCATCCGATTTCCTCTTACGATCCTCCTCTTTTAAATCTAGATAATTTGGCACGACTACTGAAAGAGAGAGGCTTTCTAGAATCTAGACTTGTTTACAAATCAACCAATCAACTCAGTAAATTAAACAGGTTCTATCACATGAAGGAATATTCCTATTCCTAATGATCACTCTCTTCACATTTAAGTCGATTTTAAGCCTAGCTCATCATAGCCTACTTGCATGACATACTACATAATCTCTCGTTAACGTTTGATACATAAGCAGTATCTATCTCACCCACTTCCAATATCTGCACCATCTACCGGCGTAAACATTTTCCGGGACATGTCTTCCAATCCTACATAATGACTCTTATCACTAATTCAAACTCGAGTCAACGCACTCAATCCGCTTTCACATCAATCACCAAAACATGAGCTTCAAATAAAGACTTACCATAATTAGGAGTCCTTTATGACCGAACAACTATTCTACCATAAGAAAATCAAGTAAAGAGTAAGGATAGTCTACCATACGTACCATAACATTCATCGATTAATACATCAATAGTAACCTGAATACTCAAGTGACAATACATTCATAACTCAGTAGCTAAGTGATTTATGAATGGACCATACACAAGCATTCTTGTCGCTATTAACATACCTCTCGTTTCATGTACTTCCGTATTCCTAACGCTCTCCCTACCTAAGACTTTACCCATGGTAGGTGACATGTCTATTAGTGCACTAAGTTTAAGTCTAGGTACACTACGGTCAATACCTAGTTCGCTTAAACTAAAGCTCTGATACCAACTTGTAACACCCCAAAATTTGGAGCAAACAAAAACCTTCATTTACGAAAGGTGTTAGTACAAATATACGCCAAAGCGTGAGCTCTTCCCAAAAACAGGGGTATAAGTAGTGTATAATTACAATGTCTGTACTTTAATGGAGTGGTATAATAACCAACAAGTCTAATTCCTAACAAGGAAAAAGACTACAAAAGGGGTCAACAGTTTCTACTATCAACTCGCGGTCTAGATGGACCGGTCTCTTCACACATCCCCCAAAGCTCACTCTCAATCCCGGCACCTACTTGGGAACATCGTCCCTAGTACCTGAGAGACACATCGACACCACACAAGTGTTAGGCCAAAAGGAGCCTAGTGAGTTGTATCAATAATACTGTGCATGTATGTAACACCCCGATTTCACGTTTGAACCCTTATTATGTTAAGGGTTACTTAGTGACTAAATTTCTGCGTTTTATAGGAACCAAGGGCTAAGGTGTAATTACTGGAAGTGCAGGGTTGCTTAGCATATGATTAAGTAAAGGGTTTATCCATCAACCCCTCTTTTTCCAAATCAGTTTCCAATAAGCGTATACGGGAGAAGGGAGGGTGACCAAGGAGAAGAATTCAAGAAGGTGCAATTGAGGGCTATTGTGGATCAATCGGAGTAGAGTTTGAATTGCTATCGCCAAAGGTAAGAGTTCTACACAAGATTTGATGTCAATTGATGTTTAATTCGGAGTCTATCGTTGGTTAGGGTTTGATATTGATTGATGATCATGAGATCATCAATTGATGTGTTATGGGGTGAATTGGTTGCATATAATCGTTAGATATCGACCCTAGTTAGTGCATAATCATGACTTTGGCCTGTTTTGATCAAGAAAACCGTTCTAGAGCAAGAAAAGGAAGAAAGGGAAATTTTCGGATTTCCCGTCAGCACTGCGCGGCTGTGGGAGATTGGCTCGTTCTCCCTCGTTAACCGTCGGATCGTCGTCAAATTTGGGCAGCGGCTTCAAGACTCTTTGTTCTTCGATCTGACCGGAGGGATCGAGCATCGGAGGCTCCAGTAAGGAGCAGCAAATGGCCGAAGTGGACTGAAATTTCCAGGAAGTCGAATTTTGGTGTTTTGAAGATTTGAGTGGTGTGTGCGTGCGATTCTCGAAGGCAACTGAGGGAGAATCAAGTACTGAGTTGGAATTTCTCTTAAGATATGATTACAAACCCCCTATAATTATTTGGATGAGTTGGTTACATAGAGTTTGTGAATTAAGGTTATGGATTGCGAATGATGGCCAATTGATCATTATTCAGAAGTGATGAGTCGAGCTTGATGTCATGTGATTGTGTATAATCATCATGGGATGTTGTATGAACTTGATTTTGATGGTTTCGGTTGAAATTGGAGTTGTAGGTAAAAACTCTCGTTGGTAGTCGCAACCCGCGACTTCCGTTTTGAGTCCGTTTTAAACCGTTTGGTCGAGGTAGCTTATGGGACTTCTTAGGGACTTGTTTAGGCTTCTTTTAGGACTGTTTGAGGGTCCTAATTTTAGTTGTAAAGTGTTGCAAATACAGGATTCGGTTTGAGGGATCGTGCGGGTTTCGTGCTTTTGATATCTTTGTGATCCAGGTGAGTTACACTTACTTACATTTTATTGTGTGGTATGTATTGTATGCATGATAGCGTATGTAAAAGGGATCCACATGCCCTTGATGAGTTGTGGGAGCCGACCCGTGTCCTAACTGACGTGAGAAAGGGAAACCACATGCCCTTGATGAGTTGTGGGGGCCGACCCGTGTCCTAACTGACGGGAGAAAGGGAAACCACATGCCCTTGGTGAGTTGTGGGGGCCGACCCGTGTCCAAACTGACGGGCGATTAAATATCGATCTCATGAGAGTCGGGTGTCTGATGTGTTTGATAATTATTGATATGCTTGATGTGAATGATGTTGATTGTCTTGGTACCTGTTATGGTACAGTCCGTGCTATGTGGTAAGATGTAGGTGGTGCTAGCTCACTAAGCTTTATGCTTACCCCGTTGTTGTTTGCTCTTTTAGTGGCAGGTACGTCCTCAAAGGACAAAGGAAAGCTCCCGTGTGAGGCTCCGGTGACCCAGCAGTTCACTCTAAGCATGAGGAGTTATGAATGATGTTATTTGGAAGAATGAAATGATTTCTTGGTTTTGACATGTAAATACTTTAGTTGGATTTTGTTTAAACAATGTTTATGATTCTCAAGTACTTGATCTATGTTTTTCTTAAACTTTATGACGTATGAGTTGTTTTTAAATGAAAGGTTTTTGGACAAGCTTCCGCAACTAATTATCTTTTGTCAAATCGTTGATTACTTCGCAAAAAAAAAGTTGTATTTTGGAATATGAGTGTTACAAGTTGGTATCAGAGCCTAGGTTTAATGGATTTGAGTATTCACAAGTGGTGGATACTTGAACTTAAACCAAATCTCGTGTTTTCGTAAATAAAAGTAACCAAAATGAAATGTTTTATGGAGAGATGAGTAGTGAGACTGAACTGCAGACCGGAGTATCAAAACGGGGGTGAGCACACTAACCTTACCTTGTTGAGCATGTTGATTTGTTATGATGTGAATGTATGGCATGTGTAATATGTGGACACTAGTTATGTGAATTACTAGTGCTATGCAGTTAAATTTGAGTATGCATTCCATGATAGCTGTTATGAGACGTATGAATGCATGTATGTCGTGTGTGGCTTGTAGATATGTGGTTATGAGTAAAGAGCATGATGTTTGTTATGTACTTAATTGGTACATGAGCTACTAAAAGTTTATGTATGACAAGTTATGTGAAGTTATGGCATGTGTAGTATTTGAGCAGAAATTGCATGATAGACAAGTATGTACTACTAATGTAGTTGCTTGAAATGTAGATATTGCATGTAAGCCTTGTATAGGCTAGTAGTACTTGACTATGAGTAGAAAAACATGTGGCCTATTATGTGAATAACTGATCGACGAGCCATTAAAGCTCTAGTGTGAAAGTCATGTATGAAACAACTAGTGGGGAATTGGGATCTTAGTGATGATGTCGAGGCTAGATATGTAGGGTGTATTTATGGTGATACAAGGGCCCGTATCATTGCAAATACATTGTGCATATCAGGGAATTGACATAGTTACTGGAGTACCATGAACCAACTAGGTTGTGTTTGGGGTAGTATCACAATAGGATGTGTGTATGTCCTTAAGGTGAGTAGTTAGACCCCTAAGAAGCATGTGTTGATGAGAGGCACGAAACTAAGGTCATTGACCTTAGCTAGAGTGGATAAGGAGAAAGTGTACGGTGTCAAAACCGTTTGTATGTTGACTCGGTATGGATAGACCACTCAATAGCATATGATGAAAGGAAAAATATAGTGAAGGTCGTTGACCCGAACAGTTGTGGTCAAGGTGAGTAGGAAAGTGTCGTCTTTAAAGTGTGATGATCTTAGGATCAGTATGGGTTGTAGACAAAGGGGGTATCCTTATATGTCAGAAATTGTGGTGATTGTGTATGAGAGTGCATGTTTAAAGTCAGAGATAAGGGTATGTGCAGTGATAGTAAGGTGAATTGAATTCCATCAGATGCACGAAAGTTGTGGGCTAGAGAGCCTGATTTAGAGAAGCAAGAATGAAGAAAGAAAGCAAGCTAATTGGTGGTTGTTGGTATGTAAGCGGCTGACCATGACTGAGTGAATAGCCTTCATGTTGAAAGTTGTAACACCCGTAATTTCGATGTAATAACGACTTTTCGGTAAAATATGGAATTTAGAAACTTAGATCAAATTATGCATTTTATGGTCTAATATGTTAGGAAATTCAATTACGAGTCCAACGGTTCTTTCGGAATCGAAAACGGAGCTATAACGAAGAAGTTATGGCCGAAACAAAATCGAACCCAAAACGCACAAGTGCTAGCGATCGCTAGCTAGCACCCTAGCGATCGCTAGCCAAGGAAACTCAACCTGCTGTTTTTGCTCGCGATCATGCTCTCGATCAGGAATGAACCAAGCTAGCGATCGCTAGCCCTCAAGCCTAGCGATCGCTAGGTAGCTGACATTTTCAGAAAACGGGTTTTAAACCCTTCCAAACTTCATTTGTTCACAACACCTTCAATTCTCACCCATTTCTCCTGAATTTTCTCTCTACCTTCTCCAAATCCAAAACCCTACAAGATCTTGAGGTCAAATCCACACTTGGAGCTAGCTCGGGTGGAAACCACATTCCACCACTTCATCTTCTCCACTCACCATTTTCCACCATTGTTGCTTGAAGAGAGGGGAGCTCAAAATCCTAGGGTTTTAGCTTGGATCTCACTCGGTAAGCTCCGAATAAACCTTTGTAGGTCGGATTTATACGTATAATGAGGGTTATGAACTAACCTAGGGTTCGATTTACTTGATTTAGGTTTGTGCTCATTATTTGACCTAATCTTGGGATTTGGGGGTTTTAGCACAAAACCCTAAGGTGAGTTGTTAAAAACTATTTTGTTAAAACTGAGGGCACATCATCTTGATGATTATATCTATATTTTGCTTGATTTACATGCTATGTGTGGTACTTGCAAGAAATGTTACTATGGATGGAACCATAAATTGTTAGGTTGGGATTTGCCATGAAATGCATGAGTAATGGTGTTTGTATGAATGATATGAGTGGATTATTATGTGCATTGAGTAGGTATCTGTATGCTACTAAGGTGCGAACTACGTCACTGTGTTATGTGATAGTTGTATATATATACATGGAACATACGTGTTATTATGTTGCCATGAAACGATGTGAAAGAATTGAATTCCGAGCAATGTTAACTCGATGAGAAATGAATAAAGGGCATGAGACCCTCGTATTTACCTGAGAAAGGTTGAGAATTAGTATGAGTCTTTCTAGACAGTACGAATATGCCTCTGATGGTGTCATGGTTGATATGGCATCGAGGTATGAGTATTTGGACACTATGTATACGCCTCTGATGGTGTCATGGTTGATATGACATCGGGGTTGCTTGTAACTAAACGACATGGACGAACCAACGCAGTATTTCCTCACCGAACAGTCTTGGGAGGTTCTGAAATAGGAATGCCCCTATGTCGCCGGCCCTCGGGTTGCTCCTTGGTGCGCGGGCCTCTGATGGTGTCATGATAGATATGGCATCGAGGTGTTCGGAAGTAACGAATGATGGCGTACTGGTTGGGGGAAATGGGTCGCTCCCTTTGTGTCTGAAGATAATAATAAACCGGTTTAATATGTCAATTGCATTGCTAATATGATCATGTATATCTCACATGCTTTATACCCCTTATGCGTATGATATTACTTGTACAACTCACTAGGCTCCTTTAGCCTAACACTTGTTTGGTGTCGATGTGTCTCTCAGGTACTAGGGGCGCCGCTCCCAAGTAGGCCTTGGGCGTAGAGTGAGCTTGGGGGATATTGGAGATACCGGTCTATTATGACCGCGAGACTTACCGTAGAGCGATAACCCTTTTGTAGTCTTCTTCTTAGACAGAACTAGACTAGTTTGGTTATTGTATTTCTCCTTTGATTACAAACATTGTAATTAATTGTACATTACTTATACCCCTGCTTTTGGGAAGAGCTCACGCTTTGGCGTACATTGTATACCACCTTTTGTGCAAATTGAAAGTTTTTGTTCGCCCTGATTTCTAGGGTGTTACAAGTTGGTATCAGAGCTTTAGTTTAAGCGAACTAGGTAATCACTGTAGTATGCCTAGACTTAAACTTAGCAAACTAGTAAATACGATACACACCTTGGGTAGAACCTTAGGTGGGGAGAGCAATAGGTTTGCGAATTCACGTTTATTCAAAGTTGTGGTGATGGTAACGAGGATGCTTATGTATGATTAGTTCATAAATCACCTAGCTACTGATCTATGAATGCGTTGTACGCGAGTGTTTGAGTAACTGTTATTATGATGATGATAAATGTTGAAGTTCGTAAGTAGTCTATTCTTATCCTATTCTCGTGCATTTGTGTGTGACAGATTAGTATGGCGAACACCCGTAGTCAGACGGGCGCCGCAAGAGGACCACCCGACCAAACCGCTTCAACCGCCGACCAACATGTTCGGGTCGAGACGGTTGAGAGTCCACCGAGGCTTCCCATTCTCGGTGGGGGACCGGAGCACGTACCAAGGGTCAATCTCGAGGACCCAAATCCAGTCCTAACCGAGGTGACCCCGGAGATGAGGATGTTTGACAACGTAATGAAGGACGTGAACGAGGCCATGAGCAAGCAACAAGAGTCCTTCATGAAGATGTTGGAGGATCGGGACACTAGCAACCGTCGTCATGAGACGGTGGGAGAGAACGCCGCTACGGCGTCGGGAGATGCGGAGGTGGTGGTGGTCACCGAGGAGACCCGAGTCACGGGAGATAAGGAGAAAGAGAAAGGGAAAGCCAAGGGGTGCTCCTACAAGAACTTCTTGGGGTGTAAACCGCCGGAGTTCCGGGGGTGTACTGACCCGGTTGTTTGCTTAAATTGGCTCCGTGAGATGGAGATGGCCTTTGAGGCTAGCGAATGCGACTCTTCCCAACGAGTCAAGTTCGCATCCCACCTTCTTAAGGGCGAGGCCCTCACGTGGTGGAACTTGACCCGCTCTTCCCTCACGCCGGAGGTGTACGCTAGGCTCTCTTGGGCCGAGTTCAAGAAGAAGACGCTCGAGAAATACTGTAGCGAGCGAGCCCTTGACAAGATCGATGACGAATTCCGAGGACTGAAGAAAGGCAACAATCCCATCTCCTTTTACGCAAAGGACTTTTTGGAGAAGCTCGGGATGGTGGAGCACTTGGCTCCCGATGAGAAGTCAAAGATCAAGGCCTACTCTCATGGGTTACCGGCCGAGATGAGATCGGCGCTGAGGATCGCAAGGGTCACCACCCTACATGAGGCGATCAAAGAGTCTTTGCGGATCGAGGATGACATCACCCAAGCCCGGGTGGAAGGCTACCAAGCCGGGCAAAAGAGGAGATTTGAGGAGGCCGCCGCGTCGGCCCGACCGAGCAAGACGTTCCAAGACGGGAGGCGGGACGGAAACCGGAATGAGGCAAAGTGGTGCAACCGGTGCCGAAGCAAGCATTTTGGACTATGCCGACGTGACCCTCCCGCGATCGATACTTGTGGGAAATGTGGGAAGAGGGGTCATTTGGCTCGAGATTGCGTAGTCCGGGTGGCGGTTTGTTATGAGTGCAAGGAACCGGGGCATTATCGGGATGCTTGCCCGAAGTTCAAGAGGGCGGCTACCGGGGGTTCGAGCGGTTCCGTTGCAAGAGGTGAAGTCCAGCCGAAGGTGACTAGCCGAGCCTTTCAGATGACGGCTACGGAGGCGAGAGAGGCATTCGATCTTGTATCGGGTACGTTTCTCGTTAACTCCATACCTGCACTTGTTCTTTTTGATACGGGTGCCGAACACTCCTTTGTGCATGATACTCTAGCTAGGAAATTCACTATGCCTACCACTCCCTTATCTGATGCACTAGTAGTAGAAGTAGCGGGCGGATTTCTTGTGACCGTTCGGGATTGCTTTGAGGGGTGCACTATAGAGTTAGATGGAGAACCTTTCTCCGCTACCCTCATACCCATGAATGTCGGTAGTTTCGACGTAGTGCTAGGGATCGATTGGTTGCGCGCACACGACGCCAACATAGGTTGCGGCAAAAAGATGGTCACGTTACCGGCGCCTAGCGGAAAACCGATTACCGTGTATGGGGATAAGAAGAAGGGCGCCTACACGACCATCTCGATGGTTAAGGCAAGGAAGTGCCTAGCCAAGGGATGCACCTTCTTTTTAGCTTACGTCATCGATACTAAGTTAGAGAAGAAAGAGCTCGCCGATGTGAATGTGGTGCGGGAATTTCCGGACGTCTTTCCGGAAGATTTGCCCGGATTACCACCGGAACGCCAAGTGGAGTTCCACATTGACCTTACACCCGGAGCGGCTCCGATCGCGCGCGCTCCATACCGATTGGCTCCGACCGAAATGAAAGAAATGATGACGCAATTGCAAGAACTCTCCGAGAAGGGATTCATCCGACCGAGTTCGTCACCGTGGGGAGCGCCGGTTCTTTTCGTCAAAAAGAAGGACGGCTCCATGAGAATGTGTATCGACTATCGTGAACTAAACAAGAGGACGGTAAAGAACAAATACCCCTTACCTCGGATCGACGACCTCTTCGATCAAACTACAAGGTGCCGGGTGCTTCTCGAAGATTGACCTACGATCCGGGTATCACCAAGTTAGGGTGAAGGAGGACGACGTGCCTAAGACGGCTTTCCGAACGAGATACGGGCACTATGAGTTCTTAGTGATGCCGTTTGGTTTGACCAACGCACCGGCGGTATTCATGGACTTGATGAACCGAGTGTGTAGACCATTCTTAGATAAGTCGGTCATAGTCTTTATCGACGATATCTTGGTCTATTCCAAAGATGAGGCCGAGCACGAGCGACACTTACGAGAGGTATTGAACGTGCTTAGAGACGAGAAATTGTACGCCAAATTCTCAAAGTGCGAGTTTTGGCTCCACGAGGTACAGTTTCTAGGACATGTGGTGTCGCGAGACGGAATCAAAGTGGATCCGGCGAAGATCGAGGCCATGATGAGTTGGAAGTCGCCAACGAACCCGTCAGAAATAAGAAGCTTCTTAGGCTTAGCGGGTTACTACCGGAGGTTTATCCAAGACTTCTCGAAGATTGCTTCGTCGCTCATGGTGCTAACGAAGAAGAACGCCAAGTTTCTATGGACCGACAAGCAAGAAGAGGCCTTTCAGACACTCAAGAAGAAGTTATGTCAAGCGCCGATTTTGTCATTACCGGACGGGACGGAAGACTTCGTGGTCTATAGCGACGCGTCTAAGATGGGACTCGGATGCGTGCTCATGCAACGAGGCAAGGTGATCTCCTACGCCTCTCGATAGTTGAAGGATCATGAAAGGAATTACCCGGTGCACGATTTGGAACTAGCGGCGGTGGTGTTTGCTTTAAAATTGTGGCGACACTACCTTTACGGGACCAAGTGTACACTATACACCGATCACAAGAGCCTCCAACATATTTTCGACCAAAAGGAGCTCAACATGCGACAAAGGAGATGGCTCGAGCTACTAAAGGATTATGACTGCGACTTATTGTACCACCCCGGTAAGGCGAACGTAGTCGCCGACGCCTTAAGCCGTAAGAACTATGGTGATAGCGTTGGTGTGACCCTTAACCGGATTAGCGTGGTGTCGAGCTTGATGGAAAGGATCAAGGCGAGTCAAGCGGAAGCCCTTCGAGAAGAAAACCTCAAGGATGAGGTGATTGTGAAGCAAAAAGAATTATTGACCGAAGATAGCCGCGGGCTTAAACTGTTTCAAGGCCGAGTATGGGTACCAAAGCTTGGTGGCAACCGGGAATTACTTTTGGACGACGCTCACAAGTCCAAGTACTCCATACATCCCGGGAGCACCAAGATGTACCGAGATTTGAAAATATACTATTGGTGGCCGGTCATGAAACTTGACGTGGCTAGTTACGTTGAGAAGTGTGTCACGTGCCTTCAAGTCAAGGCGGAACACCAAAAGCCCTACGGGAGTTTGCAACCTTTGGACATCCCGGAATGGAAGTGGGAGCATATTACCATGGACTTCGTGACCAAACTACCGAGAACCTTAAGGGGGCACGACACCATTTGGGTGATCGTGGACCGACTCACGAAGAGTGCTCACTTTCTCGAGATGCGTGAAACCCTACCCATGGACAAATTGGCCAAACTCTACATAAAAGAGATCGTGAGAAGGCACGGTGTACCATTATCGATTGTCTCGGATAGAGATAGCCGATTTACTTCCCAATTTTGGCATGGTTTGCAAGAAGGCTTGGGTACGAAACTCAAGTTGAGCACCGCGTACCACCCTCAAACCGACGGACAAAGCGAACGGACGATACAGACGTTAGAGGATATGTTGCGGTCGTGCGTGATCGACTTCGGGGGAAATTGTGATACCCACCTACCATTGGTGGAATTCGCCTACAACAATAGCTATCACTCTAGCATCAGGATGGCACCGTTCGAAGCACTATACGGACGGAAATGTAGAACACCGACGTGTTGGTTGGAAGCGGGTGAGAAGCAATTCGCGGGACCCGAGATCATACAAGAGACGGCGGACAAAGTTAAGGGGATCCGCGAACGCTTGAAAGCCGCCCAAGATCGCCAAAAGAGTTACGCCGACAAGAAACGACGCCCCATAGACTTCCAAGTGGGAGAACGCGTGATGTTGAAAGTGTCTCCTTGGAAGGGCATTATACGGTTCGGGAAACGGGGGAAACTTAGCCCATGTTTCCTAGGACCGTTTACCATTTTGGAAAAGGTTGGACAACAAGCTTACCGGTTAGAGCTACCGCCCGAAATGAATGGGATACAGGAATGGCCGAAGTGGACTGAAATTTCCAGGAAGTCGAATTTTGGTGTTTTGAAGATTTGAGTGGTGTGTGCGTGCGATTCTCGAAGGCAACTGAGGGAGAATCAAGTACTGAGTTGGAATTTCTCTTAAGATATGATTACAAACCCCCTATAATTATTTGGATGAGTTGGTTACATAGAGTTTGTGAATTAAGGTTATGGATTGCGAATGATGGCCAATTGATCATTATTCGGAAGTGATGAGTCGAGCTTGATGTCATGTGATTGTGTATAATCATCATGGGATGTTGTATGAACTTGATTTTGATGGTTTCGGTCGAAATTGGAGTTGTAGGTAAAAACTCTCGTTGGTAGTCGCAACCCGCAACTTCCGTTTTGAGTCCGTTTTAAACCGTTTGGTCGAGGTAGCTTATGGGACTTCTTAGGGACTTGTTTAGGCTTCTTTTAGGACTGTTTGAGGGTCCTAATTTTAGTTGTAAAGTGTTGCAAATACAGGATTCGGTTTGAGGGATCGTGCGGGTTTCGTGCTTTTGATATCTTTGTGATCCAGGTGAGTTACACTTACTTACATTTTATTGTGTGGTATGTATTGTATGCATGATAGCGTATGTAAAAGGGATCCACATTCCCTTGATGAGTTGTGGGGGCCGACCCGTGTCCTAACTGACGTGAGAAAGGGAAACCACATGCCCTTGATGAGTTGTGGGGGCCGACCCGTGTCCTAACTGACGGGAGAAAGGGAAACCACATGCCCTTGGTGAGTTGTGGGGGCCGACCCGTGTCCAAACTGACGGGCGATTATATATCGATCTCATGAGAGTCGGGTGTCTGATGTGTTTGATAATTATTGATATGCTTGATGTGAATGATGTTGATTGTCTTGGTACCTGTTATGGTACAGTCCGTGCTATGTGGTAAGATGTAGGTGGTGCTAGCTCACTAAGCTTTATGCTTACCCCGTTGTTGTTTGCTCTTTTAGTGGCAGGTACGTCCTCAAAGGACAAAGGAAAGCTCCCGTGTGAGGCTCCGGTGACCCAGCAGTTCACTCTAAGCATGAGGAGTTATGAATGATGTTATTTGGAAGAATGAAATGATTTCTTGGTTTTGACATGTAAATACTTTAGTTGGATTTTGTTTAAACAATGTTTATGATTCTCAAGTACTTGATCTATGTTTTTCTTAAACTTTATGACGTATGAGTTGTTTTTAAATGAAAGGTTTTTGGACAAGCTTCCGCAACTAATTATCTTTTGTCAAATCGTTGATTACTTCGCAAAAAAAAAGTTGTATTTTGGAATATGAGTGTTACAAGTTGGTATCAGAGCCTAGGTTTAATGGATTTGAGTATTCACAAGTGGTGGATACTTGAACTTAAACCAAATCTCGTGTTTTCGTAAATAAAAGTAACCAAAATGAAATGTTTTATGGAGAGATGAGTAGTGAGACTGAACTGCAGACCGGAGTATCAAAACGGGGGTGAGCACACTAACCTTACCTTGTTGAGCATGTTGATTTGTTATGATGTAAATGTATGGCATGTGTAATATGTGGACACTAGTTATGTGAATTACTAGTGCTATGCAGTTAAATTTGAGTATGCATTCCATGATAGCTGTTATGAGACGTATGAATGCATGTATGTCGTGTGTGGCTTGTAGATATGTGGTTATGAGTAAAGAGCATGATGTTTGTTATGTACTTAATTGGTACATGAGCTACTAAAAGTTTATGTATGACAAGTTATGTGAAGTTATGGCATGTGTAGTATTTGAGCAGAAATTGCATGATAGACAAGTATGTACTACTAATGTAGTTGCTTGAAATGTAGATATTGCATGTAAGCCTTGTATAGGCTAGTAGTACTTGACTATGAGTAGAAAAACATGTGGCCTATTATGTGAATAACTGATCGACGAGCCATTAAAGCTCTAGTGTGAAAGTCATGTATGAAACAACTAGTGGGGAATTGGGATCTTAGTGATGATGTCGAGGCTAGATATGTAGGGTGTATTTATGGTGATACAAGGGCCCGTATCATTGCAAATACATTGTGCATATCAGGGAATTGACATAGTTACTGGAGTACCATGAACCAACTAGGTTGTGTTTGGGGTAGTATCACAATAGGATGTGTGTATGTCCTTAAGGTGAGTAGTTAGACCCCTAAGAAGCATGTGTTGATGAGAGGCACGAAACTAAGGTCATTGACCTTAGCTAGAGTGGATAAGGAGAAAGTGTACGGTGTCAAAACCGTTTGTATGTTGACTCGGTATGGATAGACCACTCAATAGCATATGATGAAAGGAAAAATATAGTGAAGGTCGTTGACCCGAACAGTTGTGGTCAAGGTGAGTAGGAAAGTGTCGTCTTTAAAGTGTGATGATCTTAGGATCAGTATGGGTTGTAGACAAAGGGGGTATCCTTATATGTCAGAAATTGTGGTGATTGTGTATGAGAGTGCATGTTTAAAGTCAGAGATAAGGGTATGTGCAGTGATAGTAAGGTGGATTGAATTCCATCAGATGCACGAAAGTTGTGGGCTAGAGAGCCTGATTTAGAGAAGCAAGAATGAAGAAAGAAAGCAAGCTAATTGGTGGTTGTTGGTATGTAAGCGGCTGACCATGACTGAGTGAATAGCCTTCATGTTGAAAGTTGTAACACCCGTAATTTCGATGTAATAACGACTTTTCGGTAAAATATGGAATTTAGAAACTTAGATCAAATTATGCATTTTATGGTCTAATATGTTAGGAAATTCAATTACGAGTCCAACGGTTCTTTCGGAATCGAAAACGGAGCTATAACGAAGAAGTTATGGCCGAAACAAAATCGAACCCAAAACGCACAGGTGCTAGCGATCGCTAGCTAGCACCCTAGCGATCGCTAGCCAAGGAAACTCAACCTGCTGTTTTTGCTCGCGATCATGCTCTCGATCAGGAATGAACCAAGCTAGCGATCGCTAGCCCTCAAGCCTAGCGATCGCTAGGTAGCTGACATTTTCAGAAAACGGGTTTTAAACCCTTCCAAACTTCATTTGTTCACAACACCTTCAATTCTCACCCATTTCTCCTGAATTTTCTCTCTACCTTCTCCAAATCCAAAACCCTACAAGATCTTGAGGTCAAATCCACACTTGGAGCTAGCTCGGGTGGAAACCACATTCCACCACTTCATCTTCTCCACTCACCATTTTCCACCATTGTTGCTTGAAGAGAGGGGAGCTCAAAATCCTAGGGTTTTAGCTTGGATCTCACTCGGTAAGCTCCGAATAAACCTTTGTAGGTCGGATTTATACGTATAATGAGGGTTATGAACTAACCTAGGGTTCGATTTACTTGATTTAGGTTTGTGCTCATTATTTGACCTAATCTTGGGATTTGGGGGTTTTAGCACAAAACCCTAAGGTGAGTTGTTAAAAACTATTTTGTTAAAACTGAGGGCACATCATCTTGATGATTATATCTATATTTTGCTTGATTTACATGCTATGTGTGGTACTTGCAAGAAATGTTACTATGGATGGAACCATAAATTGTTAGGTTGGGATTTGCCATGAAATGCATGAGTAATGGTGTTTGTATGAATGATATGAGTGGATTATTATGTGCATTGAGTAGGTATCTGTATGCTACTAAGGTGCGAACTACGTCACTGTGTTATGTGATAGTTGTATATATATACATGGAACATACGTGTTATTATGTTGCCATGAAACGATGTGAAAGAATTGAATTCCGAGCAATGTTAACTCGATGAGAAATGAATAAAGGGCATGAGACCCTCGTATTTACCTGAGAAAGGTTGAGAATTAGTATGAGTCTTTCTAGACAGTACGAATATGCCTCTGATGGTGTCATGGTTGATATGGCATCGAGGTATGAGTATTTGGACACTATGTATACGCCTCTGATGGTGTCATGGTTGATATGACATCGGGGTTGCTTGTAACTAAACGACATGGACGAACCAACGCAGTATTTCCTCACCGAACAGTCTTGGGAGGTTCTGAAATAGGAATGCCCCTATGTCGCCGGCCCTCGGGTTGCTCCTTGGTGCGCGGGCCTCTGATGGTGTCATGATAGATATGGCATCGAGGTGTTCGGAAGTAACGAATGATGGCGTACTGGTTGGGGGAAATGGGTCGCTCCCTTTGTGTCTGAAGATAATAATAAACCGGTTTAATATGTCAATTGCATTGCTAATATGATCATGTATATCTCACATGCTTTATACCCCTTATGCGTATGATATTACTTGTACAACTCACTAGGCTCCTTTAGCCTAACACTTGTTTGGTGTCGATGTGTCTCTCAGGTACTAGGGGCGCCGCTCCCAAGTAGGCCTTGGGCGTAGAGTGAGATTGGGGGATATTGGAGATACCGGTCTACTATGACCGCGAGACTTACCGTAGAGCGATAACCCTTTTGTAGTCTTCTTCTTAGACAGAACTAGACTAGTTTGGTTATTGTATTTCTCCTTTGATTACAAACATTGTAATTAATTGTACATTACTTATACCCCTGCTTTTGGGAAGAGCTCACGCTTTGGCGTACATTGTATACCACCTTTTGTGCAAATTGAAAGTTTTTGTTCGCCCTGATTTCTAGGGTGTTACAAAAGTGAAATTTATGTATTTTAAATTATTGTCAAACGAAATGCAGTATTTTTCTCACCGAACTAATCAAATCTTTTGGAAAAAGCTAGCATCTAGAAAATGTGTTCTTAGAAAACCTATGTTGTCGCTTGAAGGTATTTTCTTTATTTATTTATTTCGTGATTGATAAAGACGTTTCATTCTATTTTTCAAGATAAAATGATTTTTTGTATTAATTGTGAAAAAATACGACAACATTTATTTACGCAAGTTTATGACTGAAACTAGTTGGGCATGTTGCTACCCCACCCATGGGTAGGAGAGTTATTTAACTCATTTTGTGTAAGGTATTTTATTGGGTATTTTGCAAGTGATAAATATTTATTTAAACACACATTATTAGCATTGCGACAGTTGGCAGTGCATAACGGTGTCATGTCATGTGGTGTGCATCGATTCTCGAACTCATCATATGAGTGGCTGTGTATTTATGGCAATATTGTGCTATGCATATTAAAGATGATTCGTGATATAAGAGTATATCGAAATTTTCCAAATGTACGAAAATGACTTAAATCATTGTGTTATTATACATGAAGGCTATGAGCTCACTAGGTCTTGGTAAGGATAGAAAGAAGCATAGAATAAAGTTCTGAGAGTTAGATGTAACGGTATAGCCATGACGGTCGATTTTAGACCCCGTTGTTTATGATAGAGAAAAGCTTATAATTGAAGTCTCAAAACTGAGACGTTAGCAATCTAGTAATAAAGTAATTTATGCTCTTATTGGGTGGTGTACAGAATTCAGGAAGGAGGAGGTTCATTTGGGAAACCTAGTTCATGAAAGAGGTTGTTAATGCATCATCAGGATTAACGGAGTTAACGACTGATTTAATAGATCCTTATTGGGAGACGTAGATTTAGAAGAAATTTTGGATTGACTAATTGGTCAAAATTTGTATAAGATGGTAAGAGATGGTTGAACGAGGTTTGAGTATGGAGAATTTTGGAGGCCGAGTCTGTTATCCAGATTGATCTTTGCTTGATTCTTGTGTTTCCTACACTGGTGGTTACACCCGTAGGCTTCGAGGGTCAAGTAAGGATTGTCGGATTTGGTTGCTGAGGCCAAATGAAGTAATCGGGAAAAATTGTGGCTCATTCAAATTCAAAATAGTTAAAGTCGGGAGGTAATTTTATTTTACCATGTGTAGGGTAATTGTTCTAGATAAGGCAATATCCTTTGTGATGTGGTAGAAATGAGCTATTTGGTGAAAATATGGTGTGTTTTTGGATAATCATGAAATAGCAAATATGGTTAGTTTGCGATGAAAGAAGTTAACGAGAGGGTTAGTCTGGATTAGCTTGGCTGTGATCACGCTCCTTTAGATTGTGAAGTATAGGGAATAATGGTTTGAACTCCAAGTGGGGGAGAACTGTTGTTTGAGAAGGTGAGCAGTTGTGTGTTCCATCTGATAAAGATGTATGAAGTAAGTTACACGACTCTTGATTTAGAGTTCTCAGGGGTAGTTATCGTGGTTAGGATGTGGCGATACTACCTTTAATTAATGAGTCAATAGAAGTTGAACATGCGACAGAGAAGATGGAAGGATGATGCAAGGAACTATATTGTGTGCTTATGGACAGCCTTGTACTCGTGAGGGTCAAGGGGATAGTATCGTTCTCGTTAGAGGAACGGCAGGGTCAAGTCCGTCCTTGGAACGGAGGGCAGTTATATGTGTAGATATGTTTACGTTACGAAATCCTTGTAACCCGTAGAAAACGATATGGTGGTGGACGTGTTTTGGGTTGTGACCTAGACTGGGCAACTCCAAAACATAACCGTGAGGGAGTAGGGGTGACCGGTTAGGGCCCTGTGTCTCCAAAACGGACAATATCGGACCACGGTCGTCAAATACGAGGTTACATGGATTCTGGTTTACGAAAGTGTATGAAAGAGATTTATGTTAATGAACTTTTTTAATGATGTTGGTACATGTATGTTTACGTTTCAAAAGATGATTTGACTCGTCTCATGTTTTAACTAGCGAATTTTTTTATGGAAAGATGTCGGTTTTACTATGTTATGATTTTCAAACAAGGCTTCCGCTAAATTTTAAATAGTTTTTCCTTAAAATTTACGTTTTGGTAAACTTGGTGGAACTAGTGGTTGTTGAAAAATGTTGTTTTTCGTACATGTTTGAAGTTCTAAACGTTTGATGGGATGATGTTGGTTTAATCGGATTTTTATGAGTTTTCGCTAGTCATGGCTTCCGCATTATATATATATATATATATATATTTAAAACGGGTTTTCGTTAAATATATGTTTTAAAAACTTAAGGTGGTAGACAAGTTGACAGTGATAACCTCGCTAGTAGGTTTGATTAAGTAGTCGCGACGAAAAGCAGTTATGAGTGAGAATCCGAGGAAGGAAGGGGTTAAGGATCAAGTGGTTCGGTTGATACCCGACAGTTGTAGCCATTCACGTCGTTGAGACCGTGTAGAGGTTTCAGTGTTAGGGACGTAAGGTCGGATTACGGGTAGCCAGAGTTTTAAATAAAAGATGTGAAAAAGCTTGTAGAAAGGCGTTAGACGTGTCTAAGAGTGAAGGTTGAGTTAGAGTTAGAGTTACCGGTTGGAAGCAAGAGCTTGTGACGAAGGATCTGGTTACAAGGTTGGTTGTGCTCTTAGGAATTATGATGTTGTGCGGGAGGAGATGTAGGACTCCCATCAACTGGAAGAGGTTGGTCAGAGTGAGTTGGGCATACGGAAATTTTCCAGAAAGCGGCTGAGAGTATTCAGTGGAATCGTGATAGACGTGGAAACCGGATGTTGAGATGAGACGGAACTACTCAGTGATGTTCCAGGTATAGGCGATTTCGGGGACGAAATCCTGGTAAGTGGGGGAGAGTTGTAACACCCCGATTTCAAGTTTAAACCCTTTTATGTTAAGGGTTACTTAGTGACTAAATTTCTGCGTTTTATAGGAACCAAGGGCTAAGGTGTAATTACTGGAAGTGCAGGGTTGCTTAGCATGTGATTAAGTAAAGGGTTTAGCCCTCAACCCCTCTTTTTCCAAATCAGTTTCCAATAAGCGTATACGGGGGAAGGGAGGGTGACCAAGGAGAAGAATTCAAGAAGGTGCAATTGAGGGCTATTGTGGATCAATCGGAGTAGAGTTTGAATTGATATCGCCAAAGGTAAGAGTTCTACACAAGATTTGATGTCAATTGATGTTTAATTCGGAGTCTATCGTTGGTTAGGGTTTGATATTGATTGATGATCATGAGATCATCAATTGATGTGTTATGGGGTGAATTGGTTGCATATAATCGTTAGATATCGACCCTAGTTAGTGCATAATCATGACTTTGGCTTCTTTTGATCAAGAAAACCGTTCTAGAGCAAGAAAAGGAAGAAAGGGAAATTTTTGGATTTCCCGTCAGCACTGCGCGGCTGTGGGAGATTGGCTCGTTCTCCCTCGTTAACCGTCGGATCGTCGCGAAATTTGGGCAGCGGCTTCACGACTCTTTGTTCTTCGATCTGACCGGAGGGATCGAGCATCGTAGGCTCCAGTAAGGAGCAGCAAATGGCAAAGTGGACTGAAATTTCCAGGAAGTCGAATTTTGGTGTTTTGAAGATTTGAGTGGTGTGTGCGTGCGATTCTCGAAGGCAACTGAGGGAGAATCAAGTACTGAGTTGGAATTTCTCTTAAGATATGATTACAAACCCCCTATAATTATTTGGATGAGTTGGTTACATAGAGTTTGTGAATTAAGGTTATGGATTGCGAATGATGGCCAATTGATCATTATTCGGAAGTGATGAGTCGAGCTTGATGTCATGTGATTGTGTATAATCATCATGGGATGTTGTATGAACTTGATTTTGATGGTTTCGGTCGAAATTGGAGTTGTAGGTAAAAAATCTCGTTGGTAGTCGCAACCCGCGACTTCCGTTTTGAGTCCGTTTTAAACCGTTTGGTCGAGGTAGCTTATGGGATTTCTTAGGGACTTGTTTAGGCTTCTTTTAGGACTGTTTGAGGGTCCTAATTTTAGTTGTAAATTGTTGCAAATACAGGATTCGGTTTGAGGGATCGTGCGGGTTTCGTGCTTTTGATATCTTTGTGATCCAGGTGAGTTACACTTACTTACATTTTATTGTGTGGTATGTATTGTATGCATGATAGCGTATGTAAAAGGGATCCACATTCCCTTGATGAGTTGTGGGGGCCGACCCGTGTCCTAACTGACGTGAGAAAGGGAAACCACATGCCCTTGATGAGTTGTGGGGGCCGACCCGTGTCCTAACTGACGGGAGAAAGGGAAACCACATGCCCTTGGTGAGTTGTGGGGGCCGACCCGTGTCCAAACTGACGGGCGATTATATATCGATCTCATGAGAGTCGGGTGTCTGATGTATTTGATAATTATTGATATGCTTGATGTGAATGATGTTGATTGTCTTGGTACCTGTTATGGTACAGTCCGTGCTATGTGGTAAGATGTAGGTGGTGGTAGCTCACTAAGCTTTATGCTTACCCCGTTGTTGTTTGCTCTTTTAGTGGCAGGTACGTCCTCAAAGGACAAAGGAAAGGCTCCCGTGTGAGGCTCCAGTGACCCAGCAGTTCAGTCTAAGCATGAGGAGTTATGAATGATGTTATTTGGAAGACTGAAATGATTTATTGGTTTTGACATGTAAATACTTTAGTTGGATTTTGTTTAAAGAATGTTTATGATTCTCAAGTACTTGATCTATGTTTTTCTTAAACTTTATGACGTATGAGTTGTTTTTAAATGAAAGGTTTTTGGACAAGCTTCCGCAACTAATTATCTTTTGTCAAATCGTTGGTTACTTCGCAAAAAAAAAGTTGTATTTTGGAATATGAGTGTTACAATGTAAAAGCATGTTAAGACATGTGAGATATACGAGATCATACTAACAACAAAAGTAGCATGTTAAACCGGTTTATTATTTATCTTCGGAAACAATGGGAGCGACCCATTTCCCCCAACCAATACCCCATCACTCGTTACTTCCAAACACCTCGATGTCCCGAATTTAGCATGGAAACATCATCCGAGGCCCGCACACCAAGGAGCCACCCGAGGTGCCGGCGACATAGGTACAAACCCCAAGACTGTTTGGTGTGGAAATATTGCGTTGGTTCGTCCATTTTATTGCGTACAAGACCTCGATACTGAATTTAGCATAGTATCTTGTCCATGTTATTTGCATACAAGACCTCGATACTGAATTTAGCATAGTATCTCGTCTATGTTATTTGCATACAAGACCTCGATACTGAATTTAGCATAGTATCTCGTCTATGTTAATTTGCATAGAAGACCTCGATACTGAATTTAGCATAGTATCTCGTCTATGTTATTTGCATACAAAACCTCGATACTGAATTTAGCATAGCATCATCAACGGAGGTATTATTCTAGGGTCTCAAGCCCTTCACTCATTTCGTATAAGCCAACATGCTTGGAATCTAGTCCCTTCTCATAATTCCTTGACATACATATTATCACGTATTTCTCATAAATACATTCATCATACAAACCCATGGATTTAACACGTACAATAGTAGCATACGATAATCTACCTCATGTATACAACAATAAAATCCAAGGCATTCATGTAAGTATAGTTCATCATACATTTCATGGAAATCCTTAAACTTGACAATTTAAGTATTTCATCCAAAATCACATTTATCCACAATAATCAAGCAAGGTATGTAAAATCAACAAGATGATGTGCCCTCAGTTTTAACAAAATGGTTTTAGCAACTCACCTTGAGGTTCGTAAAGCCAAAAGCCCCAAATCTCACCCAAAACCCTAGCTTATTGCTTGAGTGAACACCTAAACTGATAAGGAGTTAATACCTTAGATTAGTTCCAGATCTATAACATACAAGACTAGATCTATACTTAAAACCCATAAATATAACTTACTTCTCAAGATCTTGGGTGAAAACCCTAAGATGAAGAAACCTTCAACAATGGTGGAGAGGTGGTGAAGAAGATGAGGCCATGGAAGTCTCCACCTTCCGAACTAGTAGATCTAGCCTCCAACACTTCCCAAAACATGAAATCCACCTAAAACAACACTAGATCTGAGACAAGTATGGAAGAAAAGGTTTGGAGATGGAAAACCCCAAAATCTAAGCTTAAACTCGAAGGAGATGAAGAGATTACTTACACCAACGTTTTAGAACCACCAAATACTTGAAATCCATTGATGTAGTCTTGAAGAGCTCGAAAAATCGAGAGCATAGCAAAAAGAATCAACAAATTCAGAGTTGTAGAGAGGAAGATATGGAGAAATGAAGAAAGAGGCCAAAATCCCGTATTTGAAGTATCCAGGCGCTAAAGTGCCCATCCAAAGTGACACATCTGGCACTTTAGCGGTCACTTTAGCCCGTGTCCTCATGGTGCCTTCATGGTGGCGGTACACCTGAAGCTAAAGTGCCCATCCAAAGTGACACATGTGGCACTTTAGCTGTCACTTTAGCTTTGCCCCAAATTCTTGGTTTTAACTCCGTTTTCGCTCCGAGAAGAACCGTTTGACTCGTACTTCAATTTCTCATCCTACAAGACCATAAAATCTATGATTTAACCTAAAGTCCTATTTTTCATATTTAACTTAAAAGATCCATTTCAACATTGGCCCGAAGTTGTGTTATTTGAAAATTACGGGTGTTACAGATTTGGAATTGGCATAATAGGGTGGTGCATGTTCAAATCTTAGAGAAGGAGAATGTTTTAGAAGAAGACATCTTCCTGAGCATTCAGCATATCTCTGCCTTGTGGATTTCTTCAAGGTATTTGAAGGTCAACCTGCATATGCTTACTTGGGTTCATTCTTCGATCCAGGCGCTTGGAATCCCTTAGGTGTCTAGTTTTTTACGAGTTCTTTTGGGCTCTTGTCTTTTTCTTGGGTTTGCTTTGTGGATTCTTGTTTTCTTGTCTAACAACTTGCTAGTGTCTTAATAATTAAAATTTGTTGCGCTTGGCAGCGGAGCTGGTTGTGTCAGGCATGGCCCCTTGCCTTGTGTACCTTTTGCTTTTCAAAAAAATGAGGAAGAAGGCTCTTACTGACACTTAGTATTGTAAGAGCAATTTGAACGGTTCTCTGTAATTTCTTTAAAATAGAGTATAAAAAATCAACATATATAAAGTTGCATTTCCCTCTAACAGATTCTCTATTTTAGAGATATCAACGCTAATTATATTATTAAAAAATAATATAACTTTATCATCCCAATGCATTTTTTAAGAAAAACCGTATATATATAAAATAATAATAATAATAATAATAATAATAATAATAATAATAATAATAATAATACTTAATTTCATTGGTGAACAAAAATAAAGAAATAATTTCTTTCATCTCCTGTCAAGTTTTAGAGAACTCATTTTTATGTCTTTATTCAAAAAACCAAAATTATAGTTTATCTGATTTCTTTATTCAAATGACCAAAATAAATAAGAAAAATGATAAAAAGACATAAATGTCTCTTACTTTTTTTGAACGGCAGAATACACATACAACCAACTAATCTACTCCTAAATCTACACCAATATCCATGACGGGACTCAAACCCACAACCACACAGAAAGGGGACACCTTAACACTACTCCAAATGCCGCTGGGCTACAAGCCCATTGACATAAATGTCTCTTACTTAACCTTATAGTAAAGATGATAACTATATTTATTGAAATCTAAGGACCATTTTAGAGACTTACATATACTATTGTAGTTTACTTTAACTTTTGTGATTAAAGATAGAAGTCAATTGGTATAAAAACTCCTCGTTGTTAAAAGGTTACGTCCACTACAAAATGTAGTTTACTTTACACGCCTAATCTATTGTCCTTTTTTGTCATTTTAGTCCACCAACTTTGACTTACAAATTGCATCAAGTCAAACTTGTCACCTTCTTCACTGTATGAGTCCATTATATAATCATAATAACACCAATAATAATAACAACAACAATAACAATAATAATAAATAATAATAATAATAATAATAATAGAAGGGGAAAATGGCATTTTAAGTTGTGGAGTCATCTTTCGATTTCTATCGTCCGTGATCCGTTTTTTTATATATTTATCGTTTTTATATGTAGAAAAATCATTATAAGTAAATACAAATAAAACAAAAACAAAAGCTCTTTATTTCAACTTTCTTTTTGATTGAAATCACTCAATTTCATAAATACACTATTTTCAATTTGCTACAAAAACGATATTTGTTTAATCTATACCGAAAGATTAAATACATTGATTTCAAAAAAATACGAAAAAACTACTTTGTAGCTCGGAATTCAGATAGCTCCTCTCCTCTTGTGAGTACACTGAACCAAAATTGCATGTCATCATGCATGCTTGAATTGTACCCTCGTTCCATAGTCGTAAAATCACAAGTGGTTTCACTTGAAAAAATCTCAGACCAAAAGTCTTCATCAGCTTCCTGAATTTTCTTCACAGCCTGGAAATCACATTTATCTATGGTGACAATTGAAGAAATCTCACTGTATGAATGCTGAGGAGAATTGAGTTGACTGTAACTTGTTTGACCATGGCCACCATGATTGATTTCCGATGATGATGGTAATGATTCAACGTCCTCTTCTTTTAATCTGGATGTTTTTTGTTGAAAATCCGAGACACCGCGTAGTTTTTCAGGTTCGTTCACTCTCTTTTTTAAGTGGGTGTGCCATACATTTTTTATTTCGTTATCTGTACGTCCAGGTAATCGTGCTGCAATGGCGGACCATCTGCAATTTGCATAAACAACCATTACATTAAATCACGGAATCCATGCTAAAAGTACACACATACAATAGGAACATAAAGATTCAGATTATTCAGTATTACTCGTATGTATTACAAACTAATTATCAGTAGTATGTGTTAAAACTTAAAAGAAAGTTCCTAAGGATCATTAGAAAGTTCTTGATTGAGATCATAAAACAAACCTATTTCCCAAAGCGGCATGCAATTCTATGATGATTTGCTCTTCTTCTCTACTAAAGTTGCCTCTTTTAATATCTGGTTTCAGATAATTAGTCCATCTGAGCCTACAACTTTTTCCGCATCTCAATAAACCTGTCAATAAAACATCAAAAAACACAATCAGATTATAAAATAAGAATCTTGTTACCTTGGACCAATAATCTATCAAACTGAAAGCAAGAATAAAATGGATTTAGAACAAGAAGAAACTAGTTACCGGCTAATCTAGGAAGAGCACGCCAATTCTCATGACCGTAAGAATTAATGTAGTTGATGAGTATACGGTCTTCTTCACGAGTCCATGGACCCTTCTTCAACCCCATTTTTTCGCAACACGGGGTTCTGACCATTTTTATATCCCGATTTGTTTAAGAGAATTTGAAAGTTGATGTATGAAATGAAAATAGAATAATAAAGGGTTTATATAAGGGGGTACGTACCACAAAAGGACAACTTAAGTTTAAAGGTGCAATTTTTATGATGACTTAAAAGAAGAAAATAATGCATATATCAAAAGTTAAAAAGTGACATTTTGGAATTTGCAAATAATGGAGTTGTCACTTGTAGCATATCGACGAGGTTTAATATTCAGAAAATTAATCAAGTTAGCTTTTTATTTATTTATTAATATTAACATTTTCATTTCTTAGCCAACTTTTTGATCTTTGAACCAAAACACATAAGATTTGCAAGTTTTTTATTTACAACTTACAAAATGTGTTTTTATAATAATATATTATTGTAGCAGGCCATTTTGTAAATCATCAAGGAGATTTCCAAGTCAGAAGAATAATTCACAACTCGTCACTGTTGGTGATTTTAATGTCATCTAGTCATTTGGTATAGTTAAAATTAATATGACATAAGTTGAGTTTAGTATTAGCTACAATCAAGTTTAAAGGTGCAAAGTGCACGCTCTGATAAGATAATATGATCCAAGAATTCAGTCCGTATTGCCCCTGGTGGGATCAAGGGGTAGAGCGACCTTTCCCAACAAATGCATCTACTAAATTTATGGTGAGATGAATCCTCACATCTACTCATAACAGATGTGACTAGACGCGACTTTTCCCTTCACAATCAACCGAATTAACTGAGACCTATTCCAAACAAGTGCGTCTATTGGTGTTCTATATGTGCTAGTTTGGTTTCTACATATTACAGACACAATCAAACACTTCTACTCTGCCTAAAATTTGTTTCAACAGACATAATCTACAACAAGGTATTTTGTGTTTTACCAATCTTCAATTTACCGGATTGCAAAAATGATACTTTGCATATTTGGTTATTTTATCCGTGTTAAAATAAAAAAATATGCAAAATTTACTTTAAATGGTTATTGTATGATAAATGAGCAAAGAACACATAAGGATGATTTTATTTTATTTTAATTCAAAAATTAATGTATTGATTTGGGTGGTCAAAATGTAGTGTGAACACATGCGTTGTATAACGGCTGATGCGTATAATAGCATTGCATCATGTGTTGCAAATACCACTACTACCCATTATCTTATGTCTCATCTATCTTTATCACTATATATTTTTTGTAATACAAGCAATAAAGAGAAGGTTCAAACAAAAAACATGTTAATTTAAGAAAACTTAAGGAGTAATCTTAGCCACTCATCTCGCGGTTATGGTGAACCGTGGACGTGATCACGGAGGATTGACGCGATTCATGAGAGGATAAAGATTATTAAAGGGGGAGACCCGGTCAAAGCCCCATTTGTTGACCGAGATGAGTGACTGAGATTGCTCTTTACGTTTTCTTAAATTGATATGTTTCTCGTTTGAACTTCCCTCTAAGCAATTAAGCATAATATAGAGTTTTTTTTTAATAAAAATGATCCAATATAAAAGTAATGTAAGTTTCCCTTAAAAAATTGAAACTACAAAATAAGTTGTCGTGTTAGTAAAGATAAATGTTTATTTTGTATCCAAACGAATTTATATATTGGTATTTAATTAGTTTTATGAAGTTTACACGTAAAAGTTTCAATGTATATAATAATAACTTGTAAACTTGAATTTTAAGAAAATGATGCAAATGTTTAACCATTAGTGAAAGATCGAGTGAGAATTGGATTTGAATTCTGAACTCTTGATCACTTTTAATCTTAAGTCATACTATGAACCACACTTGATACGAAGATTAAATAAGTTGGTACATCTTATTCTAACATGCACTCCACTGATTGATAACCGCTTCTTACGATTTCCATGTTAACTAAAACTACTATATTATAAAACATGTGTTAATATTTTTAATTATTTAAAATTCAAGTTGACCACTTTTTAATGTGTTAGTAATCTATAAAAGTTAATAACTATAAAATATGAATTTAGATTGTTAGTTATATCAAAAAAATTATACTGAAATTAAATAAAGATTTCTAAAGAACATAATTATATATATAATATATTTATTTTATTTAACCTCAATAACATATGAAAAAAAATAATCACACATGCATGCACCTAAAGTATGTGGTTGATAACAATTCATAGAGGGTTTTGTAAATCATCCACAAACAATTATAAAAAATTATAAAAAGGGCAAATTGTAGAAATGGTTTTTATAACTTTTGTGATTATTAATATTAATAGTAGTATTCAATTTCAATTTAGTCAACCATTAAAACAAGAAATCGAGGTGGGTCCTGAGGCTTTACCGACAAAAGATTTAGGGACGCTTTTCAGGATTCAAACACTCATCAATAATTATTACAAGATAAATACATTCTTTCCATGAATATAAACTAGTTGATAAGCCCGGGCTTCGCACCGGGTTATAAATTGTGATAGATTTAAACATAAGTAGTAACATAGATTTATATAAAACATTAAGTTTTTACAAATGTTATCATACGAAATATTTAATAAAATAAATAAAAAGATTTAAAAAATCAAAAAAATAATTTTAAGATATTTTAATAATACTAACAATTACCAGGAAGCCAAAAGACTGTTTATCAACAGTAGCTACCGACACTTTAATATATTTCAGCCAATATACGATATATGACTAAAACGTAAAATAAAATATAGAAAACTAAAAGATATAAAGTGAATAAATATTATAAGGTTAAGGGGCTAAAATGTAATTTATCCAAATGTCGGTAGTTGTTGTTCATGAACAGTGTTTTGGCTTCATATAATCGTACTATATATAGTATATACTAAAATAAGTACATCAAAAAATATTCAATATTAGGCTCATTTCGAACGTATCGACGGTACGATTATAATTGTGTAATTTCTTTAAGTTAAAACGTATTTTTTTAACATATTCCAACCAATGTACTATATATGACTAAAACATAAAATAAAATAGAGAAAACTAAAAGTATAAAATGAATAAATATTATAAGTTTAAGGGTTAAAATGTACTTTCTACAAATATCATGGTTTCATATAATCGTACTATATATAGTATATAATAAAATAATTCATTAAAAATGTTCAATATTAGGCTTATTTCGATCGTATCGACGATACGATTATAATGGCATAATTTGTTAAATTAAAACGTATTTTTTTAACATATTTGAGCCAATATACGATATATGACTAAAACGTAAAATAAAATATTAAAAAGTAAATGATATAAAATAAATATAAGTTAAGGGGGGTAATATGTAAACTTTAAAGTGGGTCGGAGCATGGGTTGTTTGGAGTGTGAGTTTGGGGCGGGTCGGATGGAGTTCGGCGGGTCGGTGCGCCTAACAATTGTATAGTATATATAATATAAATAATAGACTTTTAAAATATAACAAATAAACATTGGTTATATGTTTATTGCTAGTTTGGGGGAGGTTTAAATAAAAACTCAAAGTTAACTGTGAACGTGAGAATAGTTGAGAATGCGACACATGTCTATCTGGCTTATATTCGATCTGAATAATATAGATTTATTTAGACTGAATATTATGCATTATTCATGGTGAATAATACAACTTTCAAATTTTCAAATTGAATAATATAGTATTCAATACTATTTAGTTTGAATGTTGTACTATTCACCTTGAATAATACATAATATTCAATCTGAATAATCTTGTATTATTCAGAGTGAATATACCACGTGGTACGCTCTCGGTTGTCCTCACATTCACAATTAAATTTGAGTCTTCATTTAAACTTTCGTCCAGTAGTTCAATAATAAAGATAGACAACCAACCTAAAGCACGATTGGGTAAGGTATAACACATGGATTGGATAAGGTAAACAGTAGGACCGAGAAAATGATGCGTTTCGTTGATATGGCAGTGGGTAAGGGCCGATAAATTAGATTGTATAACTGATTGGCCTTATAATGTAAGTGGTGGCATAGTTCTACTATTAAAAAAGCTACAAAATTTTCTTAAAATTATTATAGATCTATTAGTTGGTTTTTTGACCTTGCTCAGAAAGAACGAATGTTTGCACCTGTATGTTGTACAAGGGCATCATAGTTAACAATCACTGCCTTTAGGCTGCACGCACCGCATTGTGGGTTCACAGCGGCTTAAACCGCCGAGCCCGGCGGCTTCAGCGGGTTCCGGTGCGCGAGGACGTAAGCCGGCGGCTTGTGAGTGCAAACGGGTTGGGAGAGCCGTTGTCAAACGGCTCTCTCAACGGATAAATTTTTTTTTTATTTTTTTTTCTTTTTTTTTCTTTTTCATTTAATACCTTCTATATATATATATATACCCTCTATACACAACATATACACATACCCAACCAAATATTATTACACAAATTTCTTCATCCTCCAACCATATTTCTTACACCACTACTCTCTTCTACATACATCCACAATGGCACAACCCGGTTATTTGAACGATTCATCATCCACGGATACCGACGAAGACTGGGAACAAGATGCGCAAATCTTTGCGCATCTTGTCCAACAAGCAAACGCATCATCATCGATTCGTCGTTCGAAGGCCCCTAACATAGACAGGGGTCGGGTAGAAGCTAACGCAAGGCTAATGGCGGACTACTTTGACGATAACCCGACGTACCCGGAGAAGACGTTCAAGCGACGTTTTAGGATGTCGAGAAATCTATTCACACGAATAGTCTATGATTTATACACACGGTACCCATATTTCCAACAACGGTACGATGCTACGGGGTTGCCGGGTTTGTCCACACACCAAAAGTGTACGGCGGCAATTCGGCAACTGGCGTATGGAATAACCGGTGACGCATGGGATGACTACGTCCGCATGGGAGAGTCAACGGCACGCAAGTGTCTAAACCACTTCGTTGAAGGAATTATACAAATGTATGGAAAAGTATATTTACGCAAGCCGACTTACGAAGATATTCAGCAGTTGTACGCCGCGCACGATGACCGTCACGGATTTCCCGGCATGCTCGGTAGCCTTGACTGCATGCATTGGGAATGGGCGATGTGTCCGGTTGCATGGCAAGGTCAATACCATCGAGGCGATAAACCGCATCCGTCAATCATTTTAGAAGCGGCGGCCTCCCAAGACACATGGATTTGGCACGCATTCTTTGGTTGTCCCGGTGCCATGAACGACCTAAACGTGCTCAATCATTCGCCCATCTTCGAAGATGTGTATAACGGAATCGCACCCAACCGAACTTTTCAAGTAAATGGGGCGACCTACAAGCACGGATATTATCTCGGGGATGGGATATATCATGAATGGGCTACTTTTGTCAAAGCGTTTTCCTATCCGGAAGACGATAAACGAATTAAGTTTAAGGGAGCGCAAGAAGCGGCACGTAAAGATATCGAACGAGCTTTCGGCATTCTCCGTAAACGTTGGAATATAATCAAACAACCGTCTCGCTTCATGGAGATACCTACGATGCGCAAAGTTATGTACGCGTGTATCATATTGCACAATATTGATACTCGAAAACAAAAACAAGGCCATTTGTGTTGTGCCGAACGATATTCCGGATCCACCTAACCCGCAACTCACTGAGGAGCAACGTATGGTGAATATTTTCCAAGTGAGAAACTCAACTATTCACCATAATCTTCGGGCGGATTTAGTGGAACATATTTGGAACCTCGATATTGATTTTTAGTTTTTTTTATTAATGTTATGTAATTTTTTTTATTAATGTTATGTAATTTTTTTATTAATGTTATGTAATTTTTATTAATATTAGAATTTTCAAATTATTTTTAACAATATTATTTATTTAATTATATTATTTAATTAATTAAAATAAATGAAATAAATAAAATAAATTGAAAAGTGAGAGGGTTGGGAGGGTTGGGTGTGTGTTGTAGAGGGTTATGGGAGGGTAAAGAGAGGGTTGACCAAAAGCTGATGTGGAAGCTGATGTGGCATTCAAAAAGTGAGTGGGTTGAGAGGGTTGGAGAGTATGGGTGCGAGTAGCCTTACAAACTTGTACTATTAGTTTAGTTTCAGAAAATATATACATCTAACAAAAAGATACAGTAACATATTTTAAAAATGTAATTTTTTGTTATTACGATGAAACTATGAAGTGGTGGTCGTGCTATCGTAAGCACCTATATAGTTCCACCCTTCGATTTCTCACCACCATTTTAAGGCCAAACCATAATGTTAACTTGTGGTATTTGACAGAAATTTTCTTAAAAATTGAACGGAAGAATTAGGAATCTCTAGTGTGTTTTTTGTAGGATTTGCATTTAAAATTACGTAAGTACATGTGAGTGTATCGAAACTTGTCAAGTTTTATCATTGTATGTACTCAACTTTTAAAAACTTACCGATTAATGTATCCAAACTTGCTAAAATTGCTATTGATGTATCAACTTTTAAAAACAACATTTAATATAATCCAATTGTATGAAATACATACAATGACATTTTAGCATTCGATACTTAATCGTAAGTTTTAAAGTTAAGTACATACAATGATAAAACGTGACAAGTTCAATACACTTCCATATACTTAACCCTAAAATTAAATTCTAATTATTTTAGGTATACAACATTTGGAATGAAATTTAAACATTGTGATCGTACCTGTTGTACTTCAGTCTAAAAGAATCGAGAAGATGAGATGTGAGGGTGATCGATCCTAGTTTGTAGGATTGAGAATTGAAGAGATTTAGATTTGGAAGGATTTGAAACATTTGGTGTGTTTAGTTTGTAGGACGTAGAATGAAATTGAATTCCATTATTTATAAAAGAAAATTATCTAAAAATAATGAAGTTACATTTTCATTATTGATTATTACAAAATAGATTTTTTAAAACAGTTATTCATATAAATCCTACGAAATCCCAACCAACCCCATGGGATTTCAAAATCTTACGTTTGTGGACCCACAAATAAATCCTAAATTTTTAAATCCGAACAATCCTATAAAACAAACACAACACTAGACTACATCTGGAATTCAAATACCCTCAAAATTCAAATCCATTCCATTCCTACAAGTCAAAAGAGACCCTAACTTTTTTAATGAGTATCAGATCCTTTGTTCCAATTAACTGTAACACGTCCAATAGGCCATGCATAACATGGACGGGTAAGGGGGCAGGTAGGGGAAAATTTCGGCGGACACCAAAGGTTGGTGGTACTCCCCTATAGGTACCATCTAGCGGGTATGGTGGTAGGCTTCCAAACCCTCCCAACCCCCCCTCTCTCTCTCTCCCAACCCTCTCTCTCTCTCTCTCTCTCTCTCTCTCTCTCTCTCTCTCTTAAATAAATTAAAATAATAAATAAAAAAATCAAATGGTAGGAGGGTATGAAATGTTTGTGGTACTCAAATTAAGGGTTCAGATAGTAGGATGAGAAAAACTAATGTAACACTGAGATGACATGAAAAATTAATGGTATGTAAGGTTGGTGCTACGGATGACCTTGTATCCAACTCAAAAGTATGGTTTTCACATTGTAAAGATGTAGACAAAACATCCAGTGACAAAACATATCCCCAAACCAAAGATACCCTAAATCCCATAAAAAGTAGTGGAGTCGTCACATAATCACTAACAAAAATGTAACATCATGCACAATGAATGCACATGTTTTCCTTATCTTAAACGTGTTCAAACTTCATCCTCAATCCATCTATTACAAACAAAAATTCATAAATGAATCAATGACTTTGAAGGAGTTCAGAAAAGGGTATTTTAGGAAACACGCATAGATGGTTTTCGACTAATCTTGACACTAGCATATTGAATCGAATCGATCGATACAAAACTAGAAAACTACACTTCAAGAAAACAAACAGTGTGCTACTTTTGTTGAGTTGACTCAGCGAGTTTGAACGAGTTCAAAGGGTATAGAAAAGGGTATTTTAGGAAAAACCAAACCGCTTACCCGTTCCGTCAAGAAAACGGTCGGTATGCCACCCTTTTGCTTGTAGTTCGGGAAGCAATGTGGCCATTGCCGACTTCATCTTCTCGTAGGCCTCTTGTAATGTGCGAGAATTCCGTTCAGAAACAGATTTCTCCATATTTGAAACGTATGCCGCCACCAGCCACCCTCTTAATGCGTCTTCACCGGTCGCGTTGTGGTCCAACACCATGTCCGTCCACGTGTTTCCACAACTCAACAGAAATTTCTCATCGGGAAAGATTTCTTTGAGCTCTGCCAGTCTCGAGGGCTTGATTGCCTTGTGAAAATCTCGTCCCACTTTAACGTTTCCGGCGTCTTTTATGAGTCGTCCGGGAAACAGAAGATCTTCTTTGTACCGTAGGTCTACGGGACTCGATACCTTTCCTGTCTAAATCATATATTTCAATACCAAACGTAAAATACATAGGGGAAGGTTCAAATGAAAACTCATCTTTGATTGCGTACGTGAGGACCACTAGTATCGCGCCACGTGGCAATAGTCTAACTATTCATGCTTTATTCAGTCTGAATAAAGTTGTGCGCGTATGCATACTGAATAAAGCTTAGCGCAGATTCAAATTGCCACGTGGGATGATTTTGTTGGTCCTCACGTTCACAATGAGAGATGAGTTCACATTTGAACTTTCCTCTCTCTCTCTCTCTCTCTCTCTATATATATATATATATAATACTATTCGCATGTACCATTTTCCTCGTTGTGGGTCCCATTGTCATTCGTTTAAATGAGACCCACAAAATGAAAATGTAACTAGCTTAAATGAATAGTATTTGAAAGCTTTTTGGTAGTTTATTGGCCACATGAGCTAGATGAAAAAGCCCCCGGCAAAAAAGATTTCTTTGCTAGTGTCAAAAGTTCGGTTTTTGAACATGGGTCCCACTTTCTTCTTTTTATAAAAGCTCGACCATTGTGGATGCTCTTTTAAGGATACTTTAATAGCATTCATTTAACAACCTTTATGAAATCTTCTACGATCATTGCGGTTCTTTGTGGATTCAATGTGTTCACCGGCGCAGCTCTCATTTCTTCGCATACACTGTAAACATGTATTATTGAAAGGAGGGGCCCCACAACCATCTGCATAGATAAAGAATTGTCAGAAGAACCATACAGTACTGTGACCAGAGGTTCTTGCCCAGTCACAGATTCTTATAAGAACCCAGGTGCTTGAACAGGGTGTAAATTGAAAATTTGGGTTTACCTTCCCTTGTATTGATGAACAAACAGTGGACACCAATTGAATCCCTGCACCTAATCCGAGCACATTAAACACGGTTGAGATGGCCTCTCCTTTTGCAAATAAGTCGCTAAGATTGCCCTCTTTCGCAAATGAAGAATAGATCGGCAACCTTGTCGCTCTTGCAGCAACCACGGCCATTCCCTGTTGAATGACGATGATAACGTATGTAGTACTTGCTCTTATGATTATTAGGGGAAGGTTCAAGTGATAACCGTAAGTATTTTGAGGAACCAAGAACCAATTGTTCATGGTTTATACACGATGAATGTTGTGATAGATATTCATGATGAACATTATTCATAGTGAAAATACATGATATTCATGATGAAAATTATTCGTAAATGAAAATGCATGTTATTCATGAGCATTCGGGTTATTGATCATGAATAATACATGAAATAGTTGGTTCTCAAGTTCTCAAAATATTTATGCATGATTATTCAAGGCTATTCCTTATTCTCTATGAATAATGAAATAGGTAGTTCCAACGTTTACCAAATGATTATGGATGATTATTCAGGGTTATTCTTAATGAGTAATACATGAAATATTCATTTCCCAAATTCTCAACATACGGATGATTATTCAAAGGCTATTCATCATGAATAATACATAACATAATGGTTCTAAGGTTCTCAAAATATATATGGATGATTATTCAAGGTTATTCATCATGAATAATACATGAAATAGTTCGTTTCTAGGTTCTCAAAATATTTATGGTTCTCATTTCAACTTTCCTAACCATGACTAACATCGAAACGTTTAAGCACCTACTTACCTTTGCAAAATTCCCAAGGCCAGCCGTTTCAAGAAACAATTGTGGGCATAACGGGGAAAAGATTTCAAGACCGGTACCCAAATCGTATAGCACATCAGCTACAAATCAAAAAAGACCTTGAAGTCAAATATTTAATAGCCATAAAACAAAAAACAAAAACATAAAGAATGATACGAACCCAAAATCCTCCACCGTTTGGGCTCGGAATCCATCTGTGCACCCAAATTGCTACATATTAGCTTCCCCACATGCTGCATTCCGTCTTTTAGTATCTATACAACGTTAAGAAAATTAGTAAACGCTTTCTGTAGCATTTGCATGTTTGAAATCTTTAAGATAACGGTTTTTTCTCACCCAACTAACTGCGGTTGCTTGTGCAGGGGTCGGTCTCAAGCCTGCAGCATATAGCAGTGACTGTAAAGGGGTAAGAATAAGATTATGTATCTTTACGATATAATTATGTTTGCAGAAACAAAATGGATTACGTAAAATGAATAAAAAAACTGGTGTTTTTCTAGGTATCAGAAAGAGGACCTGAGTTGATAACACGGAGAGTGCTGCGCTTGAGAAATGTTGTAATGCTCGAAACTGTGTGTATCTAAGGTATCCTTCATTGACACTGGAGTGACAAGAGATGGTACAATTAGGGCCTGTCTGTTTGCAGCTTGATGAGCTTAATTGAACTCACGGCTTATTGGGTTAGCCATACATCATGACTGTTCGCTAGTGGTTTCATGATATAGAAAGTGACATATTCAGTAAGCTTCTAGAGCGAGCTTTAAGCAGACAGTCAAGTTTTTATCCCAAACATGCCCCCGTCGAATTAAAAAATACGCTCCTTCGAATTAAAATCCACACAGACAACTACACTTATACAGGACTTAATCGAAAACCAACCAAACAGCCTCTTTCACTGCTAAGAAAAATGACCCTTTTTTAACAGATAAACCAAACCAAACCAAACAAACTTGATAAGTACAGTGGTAGGATGAATGCAGATTTGACCTCTACCTCAAAGAGAATATATTTACATGAAATTACATTTCATTAACTCACCTATATGGAAAACCAGACGGGAAGAACTTGTTGACAAAAGATTCAGCCATTTTGTGGACAACAGGTCTTGAATCATCAAGCACCTTCACCTAAAACACAAAAAAAAATCCCACAAGATTCAAACGCCAACGATATAAAGAAGTACGGGGCTTGTCTGTTAACAGCTTAACAAGCTTAATGGGACTCACAACTTATATCGTTAACTACACATGATTGTTTGGCAATGACATAATGATACAGAAAGTGACATATTCAATAAGCTTCTAGAGGAGAGCTTAACGCAGAAAGTTTTTTCCCCAAACCTCCCCCTCCTAGTAAAATAACACGCTCCTCCCGTCTATGAAAAAACCCTCCCACACACACCCACACACACACACACACACAAAAAAAAAAAAAAACTTTACAATTTATACAGAGAGATTAATCTTCACATACAGAACTTAATGGAACACCAACCAAAAAGGCAGACTATTTGGCATACAAGCACAAATATTAACAAGTGCTTGAAGTATTCATATATGAATCAAGTTTGTAAATTCATTTATTCAGTAAACATCCACAAATATAACACTGAGAAATGATGTTTAAATTGATCAAAACAACATGTTAATTAGCAAAAAAATGTCAATCGTTAAAACCAATTAAACACAAATTCAACCTAAAAGTGCCCTAATTTTCAAAATCAAACCACCATTTCTACATCCTAAATGTAAAAAAATGTGAATTGAAGAACACTGACGGAGATTTGGCCGTCGGATTGAAACCGGAAGCGTCGGGAGACGGTGTCGGAGGTCTCCGTCCACGATACAGAACCGGCGACGTCCTCCGGCAACGAATTATTCTGCGAGAAATCGTTTTTGTGCATTTTGTTGTTTTCCTGCAATTGAACAAATTAAGAGTGAGAGTGAGAGTTAAGGAAAGATAGTTTTATTAGCATTAGAAAAATGGAGTTTGATCGGAATAGGAATACCACCGGAGAAAGTTGATGGAAGAAGTGGCCGGCGGTTACCAACTGTTTGATCGGACCGCCGTACCGGTGATTACTATGAGGGATGGCGGTCTATGCGACGTCGTTTTGAAGTTTTCGTTTCTTCCTAAAATGGATCTTTTCATGCAATAAAGTTAGTTTTGTAGCATAAAGATTTTAAATGAAGATTTTGCATTTAAAATGTTAAATAAATTTGGTTGATTTTTTATCTAAGGAAATTAATTATTGTTACCAATTTCAAAATATTGAATTCATGTGCTAACCAATTTTTTTTCCAGTTTTACCAAACTAACCATCTTTTCAGTTTTACCAAACTAACCATCTGGTCTGGCATTACTTCAAAAAGAAATTTACGATTTTGTTTCCTATCATCTAATGGAGGATTTATCCTCCAAAGAGCACCTTTGCCAATGGCGAAGGTGGGTAAATTTTATAAAGAACGAATGTTGGAGGGCATAGTAGATAAAGGCCAAATTTTGCCAACTCTTTAAACATCTGTCGTTTGCGCATTGTTTTGGTGGCGAAGGTCGCCAGAGAAATTAGATTTGCCATTGGCGGAAGTGTGGTAGCGGCATACGTGGTTAGTTTAGTAAAATTGAGAAGAAATTATTTAAGAAACGAATTCAATATTTAAATTTTGGTTAAATAATTACTTTCTTTTTTATTTATAGTAATGATCAAGATGGGAGATATTTGATAATTTGAACAATCCAACGTAATGTTGGCATTTTGAAATATTTCTACCCAACTTGTTTAGGTTAGTCGGTTTGTGTTTAATCAAGTAAAATCAACATTGGCAACATAAAACTAATAATAAGAACATTCATCAAATATCACATGATCAATATCTATAATTAAAAAAAGAGTAAATTACGGATTTGGTCCTTAAGGTATATTGAAAATTACGGATTTGGTACTTTAACTTCCAAAATTACATAGATGGTCCTTCTGGTATGAAGATTCTTATGGATTTGGTCCTTGAGGCCAACGGCCGTCCATTGCCTCCGTTAAGTAAGACGGCAAATCCGTCTTTTCAGTGTTTTTGTTTATTTTATCATTTTTAAAAAAAGAATAAGGACCAAAATTGTAAACTTAAACTCTTAAAGGTTTAAATGTTCTTCTTCTTCATCTTTCTTAAGATAAAACCCTAAAATCTAAATTCACCATTTAAAAAATCAAAACCTTAGATCTAAATCAAACAAACCATCTTCCACTTGTACAGACCATTCAAAAGACTGAATCCTACACCTCCTACACCTTATCTACACCTTAATCCGTTAATCGTAAACCCAGAGAAGATGAAGTCGATGGTGCAGATTAGCGGAAAAGAGGGTTCGTCTGTTTGTTCAATGAGGGTGACGATAAAACTAGGGCGATGCTTCCAGATCCAATACATTTATGGATTTGCTTCGTCCCCATGCTTCCAGATCTATTTTTGGTTTGTCCAATGAAGTTCTTTTAGGGTTTCAATCTATGTCTCTCCATCTCCTCACTTTCTATGTCTGGATTTCGATTTCTATTTAGTACAGCAATCGATATTTGGTTTGTTCAATAAAGTTTCTTTAGGATTTTCCATTTTATGTTTGATGATGGATTTTAGATTTAGGATTTGATATAGATTTGTATTTGGGATTGGAATTGGGTTTAGGTTTGGAATTTGTTAAATGTTCTTAGATTTTGAAATAGATTTTTTGGGTTTGGAAGTTGTTAAATGTATTGGATTTAAGATCAAATTGATGGTTTGATGTGGTTCTGATTTAGGGGTGATTGAAGGTTCACTTATGTTGGAACTTGATGTTCTTGAAGTGTTCTTCATCATGATAAGGGAGAAGATGAAGATTCATGAAAAGAAAATGAAAATCAATTAAAAATATTAGAAAAAGTAAAAGGACAAAAATACCCTTTATTTAACGGAAGTATTTGACGGCCGTTGGCCTCAAGGACCAAATCCATAAGAATCTTCATACCAGAAGGACCATCCATGTAATTTTTGAAGTTAAAGGACCAAATCCGTAATTTTCAATATACCTTAAGGACCAAATCCGTAATTTACTCTTAAAAAAAAAAACATTTCTTGTTAAGAAAAATAATATAGTTATTCCAAATATTCATCCATCCTTTATACTTCATTCTATTTCAATCTTAAACATTACAATTACCAATTTAAAAACAAGATTCAATAAACTTTAACTTTGAAGATAAAAATGCAATACAAAATCCCAAAAAAAGATTAAAAAGAAAGAAAATAACATCAAAAAGATTTGTAATGTGAATACCAAAACATAAGATGCCCATTCATATATGAATATGCCCTAAATTCATAAAATTCCCAATATGTATATACATCAAGAAACACGAATCTATATAGGACATCATCCAATCCCTAATCATACTCTCTTTTTTTTTAAAAGGACATCATCCAATCCCTAATTAATCATACTTAAAAACCCAAGTTCTTTTTGTTATATCTCTAAGACTCTTAGCCCCTTTGAATGAGCTTTAAAAACAGAATTATCTCAAACCAAATCAGGGTCATCTTCATAGTCGAAATCCGGTTCGCTATACTGCCTAATTCTTCTCACATCCCTCGGTCCTGGCCTACCTTTCTTCGGCTTTCCCCTGAACCAAATAAGCACGTTATTCAGCATTTTGTGTAACAGTTTATGTAGTTTAACAAATTCAAAACCGTAAGAGTTCAGTTAGTAAGGCGGAAAGAAAATGCTTACGGTCCCAACCCAGATGCAGCTCCCAATGCAGCATGTTCTTCGGTCTGAGAATTCGCATAAAAGTTGAAAAAGATTGTAACTTGCAACATCGAAGTCGAAAAAGATTGTAACTTGCAACATAGAAGTTGAAAAAAGATTGTAACTTGCAACATAGAAGTCAAAAAATGCCACATAGGATTTTAAAAAGATAGTAGCTTGACTCATAGTCATAGAAGTCGAAAAAGACCATAACTAGCACATAAAAGTCCAAAAAAGATTGTAACTTGCCACATAGAAGTCAATAAAATTGTAGCTTGCCACATAAAAGACGAAGAAGACCGTAGCTTGCCACATAGAACCCGAAAAAGACCATAATGTGACACATAGAAGTCCAAAAAGACCGTAACTTGACACATAGAAGCCCAAAAAGATCGTAACTTGCCACGTAAAAAGACCATAACTTGCCACATGCAAGTTGGAAAAGATTGTCACTTGCCAAATAGAAGCCAAAGAAGACCATAACTTGCCACATAAAACGCGAAAAAGATCATAACTTGCCACATAGAATCCAAAAAAGACCACAACTTGCCTCTTAAAATCCCAAAAAGCTGAAAAAGAATGTAACTTGCTACATAGAAGCCCAAAAAGACTATAACTTGCCACATAGAAGCCCAAAAAAAACCATAACCGGCCACATAATAGGCAAAAAGATCATAACTTAGCACATAGAATCCGAAAAAAAAAAACCATAACTTGCCTCGTAAAATCCCCAAAAGATCGTAACTTGACACATAGAAGCGCAAAAAGACCATAACTTGCCATATAGAAGTCGAAAAAGATTGTAACTTGCCAGATAGAAGCCCAAAAAGACCATAACTTTCCACATAGAATCCGAAAAGATCGTAACTTGCCACATGAAAGGTGAAAAAGATTGCAACTTGCCACATACAAGTCGAAAAAGACCATAACTTCCCACACAGAGCCGAAAAAGACCATACCTTGCCACATAGAAGCCGAAAAAGACTAGATAATCTTAAAAAGAACACAAGCTAAATCATCTAATCAAGAAAACGTTTCTGGTAAGCAAAACAAACTAAAACAGAGAAACAGAGGGTCGATGTGAACATGCACAAATATTAGGAAACAAATAACGGGAATTAACTTATGATGCACAACAATTTCATTAAAAAAAAAAAACACAAAACATACCGCTGGTGAGGTCACTGAAGATAGCGAAAAGAGCCTATCTTCCGGCTGAAATTTTCTAGATCGCTTGTAACTGCCATCACAACAACTCAAATATTTAATCCTTGATCACATGAACAATTACGAAATAACAACATTTACATTTTTTGAAAATTGAGAGTAATGATATGGGTCCACACGATACCTTCATTGTGTTTGTGGGTATTTTGAACATTTAATAAATAATAAAACGTTTCACTTCAAACTATGTGTCTATGTGTTATTGAAGATTTGAATGGATGGACATATTAAGTGTACATTGTTAAAAAAATACAGAGATGTATGATAATAAAAGTTAAAAGTTTTCGGATTTACAGTGAAGTGCTCTTAGATGCCGACAGAAACCCTTCATAACCTTTTAATACATTTCCACACTGGCTTGGATCTTGTAAATAAGCCGTCTCCATGTCATAAACCTGAAATAAATGTTAAAACGTTAAGATTTTTATGGTACCCCGAGAGTTATAAAAAACTTCAACAACCATGAGGAGAATTATGCCTATTTGCAAAAAAAATATGAAACTTGTAAAATGAACCACATTTTTCACCCTTTTCTTTATTCCTATTGGATCAACAAGCATTAAATGAAATATCAAACGTAGATTCGGTACCCTCTTTAAGCTTCTTTGTGTAAAGATATATAATTTATTGATCCAATTATACAAAGGTTCTTTACGCTATTTGGTCAACCTTACATGCAAGTAATGGAAGATAACAATAAGTAAGTCGTAACTAATATAAGCATTTTCAGTCTAAAGATACTCGTGTGTGAAAAGTGTGACGAAGAGAATATATATTAATATCAAAATGGGTTACGAAATGGTGTATATTTAGACTACAATGACTACAGTTAGTTTGTTGCAATGGGTTTTCAAAATTGCCCTTATCACTAACGGCCAACCAAAAGAAAATGATGGTGAGATGGAGCATGCGTGAAACATCCACATGTGTTTGGATCGAGTAAATGTAAGAAAATAATCCTTGCTCATTAAAACGATACACCATTAAAAGAAGAAATATAAGTATGGACCACCATTAAAAAAAGAAAGACCAAAGGTTAAAATGGGAAGCAAAGAAATAAAGCACACGCGTATTGATTGCTTGACGAATAAAGACAATACTAAAGAAATTACAGGAAGAACACAAGATTCGCATAAGAAGGCATTTGTAGTATAAAGTGTCCTTATAAACTTGTTAAGACTCCTAAAACCGTTCTATAAACTTATTACAACGCCTTTAGATAGGACGCTTTAATTTTTGGACCTATAAATTATGTCTTATAAAGCAGTCTATTAGGACGCTTAGAAGTTGGCAGCGTCCTATAAACCTAATTTTGTTGCAGCAGTGATGGATCCAAAAGGTGCAATCCTTTGGCACTAGTATGAGAAAACCACACAACATGTAGACACACGTACAACACTAATACTTTAACCAACCTAAACAAACCTTGTATATCTCACCTGAAGGTGGGGTATGGGTAGTGAGATGTACGCAGACCTGTCCTCCACCCCAAGGAGTAGAACAGTTGTTTCCATGAAACATGTCGACATAGGTATCAAGTATAAACACAATGCTATAAGAAAGTCTTGTGAGTGCAACTCAAAGGCAAAAGCCAATTAACTCACCGAATTCTTGCAGTTTTGCAAGTTTTCTTTTTCTATCTAATTAGGTTTGCTTACGACAATTTGCTATGATGGGATTCCTAAGCAAAGGTCTAACGAACGGCTACATTGCGCGCCTATGCCATAGCTCATAACACTTATTCCGTGACTTGCGGTTAGCCGATCAAAAGTGTTCTTTGTTAGGGTTTGATACCTAAAAAGCACCCATTTCATTTCCTATTAAGAACATTCTAGAAGTGAACTCTAACCATGAAAACCATGAAGAACATTCACACTACCATACCTAAATCTTGAAATAACCCCAGAAAAAAATATCTTGACACTTTCTAATCTAAAAATCTAACAAAAACACACCCAATAACTGAAATAGTGAATCTTTAGCTAGCTTCATCAAAAAAAGATTGAAACAATGAAAATGTTTCCATTTTTAGAAACTTAGGGCAAAGTTAAACACACAAACACACACACTTAATCATCACTTATAGATATCAATCTTTTTGCCACCCAATTCTTGATTTCAAAATCTTGATACCCAAATCAGAAATAACCTATAAAATCCATCAAACAACAAGAAAATATTCAAGAAATCAAAATCAAGAAAACCTGTTTTTCAATGGTTCGAAGATCTTCATGATTTTTGGCCCTTTTGCATAAGAGGGCTGCGATCACGGCTGATGGGTTCGAAGAGTTTTGTTGCCCTAAAACACAAAATTGAATAAATTTTTAGAAAATAAATCTTTGAATACTAAAAATTGAAAGATTTTTTAATAAGAAAAAGCCAGAGCAAAAGGGGATGAATTCGAATGAATACCTTCGGATTCCATGTTGTTTTGTTTTTTTACTGCAAATTTCAAGATTTACAGTTTTGTAAATGGTGGGTTTGTTTTCTCGTAGAAAACCCTTTTGGGTGTCCTCGGAGTTCTCGAAATTTATTTATTTAGTAGAAAGAAAGATGAAAAGCAGAGGTTAGAAACAGTAATAAATGCGTAATTAAAGCATTAAATGGTACTTTTTGTTAATTGTTTTAAAAGAAAAAATATATCAAAGGAATTAAATGATTTTTTTTAATCGGCAGATAACACACGTACATGTTCTGACAGAAAGTCGATAGGGTATTCGAAATCCATACAGGCACCCGATTAATTCTCGGCAACCATGGAAAGACCTGGAAGCCGACTCATGGTCAAGGTGTAACTACATACTCACCCCATGAATCGAACCTGGGTAGATAGGGATGTCATTCACTATCCCTCCCAACAACGTTATCGACCACTAAGGCTGCACGCACCGGGTATGTGGCTTCTCAGCGGGTGAACCCGCCCTACCCGCCGGCTTTGAATTGGTTGGGTGCGCAGCAAGGGGAGCCGGCGGCTTGTGAGTGCAAACGGGTTGGGAGAGCCGTTGTCAAACGGCTCTCTCAACGGTAAAATCTATATTTTTTTTTTTACTTTTTTTTTTCAATTTTTACTCCTATAAATACTCATTTAACCCAACTTCTTTTTTCACACAAACAACCTTCAATTCTTCAACTCTTTTCTCACACAAACAACCTCCAATTCTTCAAACCTCCCACTCTTCAAACGATGAATCCAAACGATCGAAACCTCGCATCACGGCGCGCGAAATGTAAACGTCGGGCGGAACCCGAGACCCCTTCGAAGCCCTCTTTCAAAGTCGACGTTACGCATACCGGGTTCCCTCCAGAATATCCACCCGATTACAATCTCGACATTTCGCCAAAAGGTTTTTCGATCACAATTACTCATCCTCAAGTTCCTCAACCCGGGAGCTCTTCACAACCCAATCAACCCGAGAGCTCTTCACAAGCTCCTCAACCGTTTCCTTATCAATCGTTTCCTTATCAACCGTTTCCTCCACAATTTCCTCCAATGGATTTTGGTTCTCCTTATCAACCACAATTTGTACCCGGTTACCAACCCAATTACCAACCCGTAAAAGAGGAAGACACTTCCGATGAGGAAGAACTTTCACCAACGACCCAACAAGAGAAAGACATTATGTTTTTGACCACCTCGCACGGCCATCTCCGGGGTAAAAAGCTCTTCGATACTATCAAACGAAAAGACGAGATCAAAAAAAAATATGGCTTGTAATTTTTAGTTTATTTAATGTTTTAGTTTATTTTATTTAATTATGTAATGTTTAATTTTAATTTTTAGTTAATTAATTATGTAATTTTAATTTTTAGTTAATTAATTATTAATCTTATTATTAATCTTATTATTATTATATGAAATAAATGAAATAAATAAAATAAATTGAAAAGTGAGTGGGTTGGGAGGGTTGGGTGTGTGGTGTAGAGGGTTATGGGAGGGTAAAGTGAGGGTTGACCAAAAGCTGATGTGGAAGCTGATGTGGCATTCAAAAAGTGAGTGGGTTGAGAGGGTTGGAAAGCTTGGGTGCGTATAGCCTAAGCTATTAGTGTTTTGATGGAATTAAATGATAATTAAGATTGTGTTTGGCAAACTATTTGATAAGCTAGCTATTGACTAATAAGCTAGCTTATAAATAAATTACATTTGACAAAAAATAGCTTATAAGTGTGTAAAATGACCAAAAAAGGTGCCTTGGTATAACAATTAATATTATTAAATGTATAATCGGATTCAGTTACAAAAATCTTTTGTAAACTCTACTCCAACTAGCATTTTAATAAGTTACTTTATAAGTCAGCTTATAAGGCCTTCCGTAGCACAAGAGGTTGAACCCTCAATCTTTCACCGCCACACCAGCTTTTCCCTTTTTCTACCTTCAAGCCCTCACCAAGTACCAACCTTTCAAATCTCGTACCATCAACATTTCATACCCTCATATTGTTACTATTTTTTATTACTTCAAATATAATATAGAAAGAGAAAAAGAAAGAAAGAGAGGGAGGGAGGGTTTGACGGGTTCGTGAACTCTCTGAACCCGTGCCGTGAACCCGCTAGGGACGTATCATATACGGGCTTGGAAGCCGCTGAGGTGGCATTGAACCCAACTACATACCCGCTTGTGGTATGCTTGGCCTAAGCTAGCTTAGGGATGGCAAAAAAATCCGAATCCGATGGGGAAACCCGAAACCCGAAATAAATGGGGCGGGTTTGGGGACGATAAACGGGGACGGGGACGGGGACGGGGAAAACCCGCTTATTTTAAACGGGGATGGGGACGGGGACGGGGGGACCAATCCCCGACCCGATTACCCGATTATATCCCCGAATATTTCCCCGATCATATCCCCGAATATATCCTCGATTATATCCCTAAAATTATTTTTATTTTATGATTGTTTAGTAGAAAATATATTATATATAGCTAAATGGTTTTTATGTTCGGTCATATATATACTTTAACATTTCAAGTGTTAATATTTTGGATGCATTTAAACTATATATATATATATATATAGCTAAATTATTAATATTTTGGATGCATTTCAACTTTAGGACTTTAATTTTCTTTCGAATATGTTTAGAGAATGGAAAAGTTTAAATGATGACGGGATCCCGCGATGAAACCCGTTTAATTAACCGTTTATACTAAACGGGGATACCCGTTTCCCCGCGGGTTTCCCCGATTACCCGATGGGGATCCCCGTTTAAATCCCCGCGGGTTTTTAAGCGGGGACGGGGATGGTTTTTTTAAACGGGGACGGGGACGGGGGGACCAATCCCCGCCCCGTTGCCATCCCTAAGCTAGCTTATATCCATTACAAACATGTAGTTAGCTTATAAGCTAACTTATTTTTGTCAAACGCAGTGTGAATAAATATAAATAGAAATTGACAATAGAAAATAATTAAATAAATTTACCATTTACTGCAATTTGTTATAGTTTCCTTGTTTGTTTATAAATATTTTAAAGTGATAAAAAAAAAGAAATTTTGAGGATTTCTGTATCCTATCAGATTCTCCAAAATCTCTTTTTAAAATTGAGAAATTAAAGAGATAATAAAAGTCTTCATAATCGAAAACTCTTCAAAAATAATTATTTATGATATAAATTATTTTTTACTCTTTATATAAATAAGAATCGCTAAAATTAATTGCATAAAAAGATAAAATAATATTATAAAAATATGAGAAAATTATTTAAATAGCGATTTGGAAAAATCCCTTTAACCTCCTACCCATTCATTCACAGAAATTCACCAAATACTTACATGGCCGCTATCCGGCAACCCGCAACCGCCAATTGCGGCTCCGACCCGGTGGGTATTTGGCCGGAAAATGTGGCCGGACCGCTATTGGCGGTCGTCGGATAGCGGCCCGGTGGGTATTTGGCTGTGTTTGGCAAAAATAAGCTAGCTTATAAGCTAGTCCATCCAAACATGTACCTAGCTTATAAGCTAACTTATAAGTTAGCTATTTGAAACGATACTTTGAGTAGCTTATGAAGAGCTTATTGTAGCTTTTCCAATTATACCATTATTCATATTAATTATAAAATTCAAATATATTTTTTTTGGTCATTTTACATACTCATAAGCTAGTTTTTGCCATACATAATTTGTTCATTAGTTAGCTTATCAGCTACTAGCAAACTTATCAATCAACAGCAAGCTTATCGGCTATCAGCAAGTTTACCAAACATAGCCTAAGTATTTGATAGTATAATTTACATCTTAATCTTTAATATTGGATAAACTATTCTTCATGCTATAATCATTTATTAACGATATACTTTATTATTAAATATATTCGGATATTTTCATCATTTGAACACACTATTGAATGGATTAAATTATGGATTTTATTAATTTCTGGATAGACCACTTTTTAGAACCTACTATATTAAACATATAAAATATTGTTTATAACCATTTATCAAATATCTAAAAGTATTTTATTGACAGAAAAATAAAAAAATTGTTGTCATAATTAATCTTAGAAATTCAAATAACTCTTATTATGCTTACAAAAATAAACTTAATTCGTATTGTATTGTGTAAAAATGTTATGCTAAACTAAACGATCTTATTTTACAAAGTATTTAGCCATAGTCTTAAAACAATCTTTTAAGCATTTAGTATCATGAATAAATGCAATTCTTTTAAAATTCTAATTAAGATACATCTACTATCTCATACAAACAAATTATTAAAACTTTTTAAAATTATAAACAACTAATAATAAACGGATGACTATATTTAGATTTTTGATAATACAATTTATATTTATGTTAAAAAATTATCAATAAAGAATCAAATTATTACACTTTTATTTTTAAAATCTAAAAGTTTATAGTTATAACAAAGTTTAAAATTACACAAATCACAATAAAATACACAAAACTTATGATCTACAATTTAACAGCTACGGAAGATAGATTTTTTAAGGTTTTCAATTAACAATATATGGTTGAATATAATTTATGATTTATATTTTACTTAAACATGAATCCTAAATTTGACAATAACAATTTACCTTAATTTTTCATTCTAACCTATTACCAAGATCTTATATATCCCTTAAATATAGTAATACATTGCAATTATTTTAATGTATTTTGAAATATATAATAGAGTAATAAATGACAATTTCAGTCCTTTAGTTTCTATTGGTTTTTGATTTTCACAAAAGCGTTATTGTGGAAGAAACTAGGGGTGTTAAAAAAAATCCGAATCCGATCCGACATCCGAATACCCGAAAACTTCCGATCCGAAAATACCCGAAAATTCGGATATTCGGATTTTCAGATTCGGATTCGGATAGTGTTTTCGGAAAATTTCGGATATTCGGATATCCGAAATATCCGATTTTTATAATAATATATTATTTTATATATTATTTTATTAATAATAGATATATATTAAAAAATTAAAACCCTACTATTAATAATAGATATGTATTATTTTATATATTATTTTATGTTCTTATGTTGCTTTTAACTTTCGTATTATTATTAAAAACACGTAAACTAAGTATTTGATGTCGTATTAGCTTGTAGATGATTGGAAACATGTGAACGATTATTATGTACAAGAATGATGTATTTTTTTGGGTTTTTTTTAGCTAAAAATGACATTTTTATCCAATATTTCGGAATTTCGGAATTTTCGAATTATCCGGTATCCGAATCCGGAATTTCGGATATCCGAAATTTCGGATTCGGATTCGGATAGTAAATTTCAGTATCCGAAATTCCGGATATCCGAAAATGAACACCCCTAGAAGAAACCCTTATGGTATGCTTAAATGATTGGTTTTGATCCATCCCACTAAAATTGCAAACAAAAGGAGTCATATTGTGACCATGAGTGAATCTGATTGGTTGTGTTTGGCAAAAATAAGCTACCTTCATGTTTAAATGGACCACAAGCTAACTTATTGAAACACTAGTTGGAGTAGCTTTTTAGGAGTTAGCATTTTCAATTATACTCTTATTAATATTAACTATTATATGTCCAAGGTGTTGTGGTGAAGTGGTTAGTATTTGAAGTGTACATAGTGCCCACCCAAGTTCGAATCTCCCCATGCACAAACTAAGAACATTTGTCAATTCTTTTGTAGCTCAACGGTCGGTAACATCCTGAGGGGGCAGTGGATGGTATCCCTGTCTACTTAGGTTCGATTCGAGGGGGAAACAGGAGGCGACACCCCAGTTCATGGGTCGACCTTCGGGCCAGACATGAGCAAGACTATGAGCCGGTTGTAAGTTTGTGGGGTTTCAACTCAAAACCAATTGGCTATGATTGGAGTAACCCAGGACCTTTACAAGCACATTACAAGTTCACTTTGTGCCCGATGTGGGACATTGCTCAACACGCTCCCTCACGTGTGGCGTTCTTTCTGCCTAACACGTGGATAATTTTTGGGTTACGTGGAGTCCGTGCGGCTTTTTGACCAAACACGGGTGAACCTTGCTCTGATACCATGTAAGTTTGTGGGGTTCCAACTCAAAACCAATTGGCTATGATTGGAGTAACCCAGGACCTTTTTAAGCACATTACAAGTTCACTTTGTGTCTGATGTGGGACATTGCTCAACACCGGTAGCGGTTTCCATGGTCGAGACGATTAATTGAGTGCCCGAATGGATCCCGAATACCTCTTCGACGTCGATCGGGGAGTGTGTGTTTATCTACCATTAAAAAAAATATTAACTAGGGGATTGCTATTCCCACCCCTCACTCACATAATAATACTGGGTCCCACTCCTGGGTTCCACGTATGCACTCACACCACCAACTCTCACCTCCTAATAAGGGGTGGGATAGAATTCACCTATTATCTATTATATCCGATGTACAATTTTTGTCATTTTACATACTCATAAGCTAGTTTTTACCAAACATAATTTATTCATAACTTAACTTATCAGCTAGTTTACCAAACACTCGTAAGGTAACCAAAGGAGTGTTAGCCTAGTGGTAAGGCTTGGACACTACATAGTGGTGAACCCGAGTTCGAGCCTTGGGGGACGCATTCTGAAGGTACGGTGGCTTCGACCCCGGGCTGCATGCTTTAGCAGTTGGGTTTCAATCCAAAATTGCCGATGATTAGTCTGGGCCCAATGTGGTCTGGGATACCTCTTCCAAAAAAAAAAAAAAACACTCAATAAAGTATTTTGTTAATGAGAGGGACCAAGTTCATGAAAACACTAAACTATAGAAGCCAAATATGTAATTTCACTCTTAAGATAAAAAAAAAAATATTGGGAATGCGGAAACTAGTTGCCGTGTGGGAGAGCGTTTAGCAAAAGGGAAAAAGGAGGCAAAGTAGCGTTTGAGTCTGCGTACCGCCATAATCAATCAAAATTCGAATCAAGAATCCCACCATCGATCGATTTTTTCCGGTGATCTTCGAGTTCTTCATACTTAAAAAATCGACGATTTCTTCTTTCAATCGAAGGTTTTCATCATGTCGTTCAGATTCCGAGCAGCGGTACGTACTGATCCAATAGTCTACATCATCAATTATCGATGATTACTTATTTGGTGTTCATAGATTTAAATACTACATGAATTTAGGTTTAAAGGGGAAATCTTGATTTAATTTCATTATGTTGGTGTGTTTTTAGAGGATGGATGTAGTCAATTATGGATTTTGAATTCTTAATTTGAATCGATTCACTGTGGAGATTTCTGTTTTTTTTTAAAAGTTGTTTGATTTCTTTAATTGGGGGAAATCGTGTTTGATGTTTGCATTGGTTATGAAGAATGCTGGCAAGGTGTTCGACAAAATGTCTCTGCTTGTGATCTGAAAAGGGTCCTTGTTTTATATGATATTTCTTTAAAGGAGTATTTTTGTCACAAATTATGCAAAAAAAAAGTATCAAAAGATGTTTAATTTGGCATTTTTATTTCAAGAAATAGTTGATATTAGCATGTTATGGTGATATTTTGCATTTTGCAAGAACAATAATTTGCTTTTAAAGAAAATTATTTCTTTGAATTAGAGTGATACTTTTAAATTTCACCATACTGTTGATTGATTGCTTCAAATCAATACCTTTTTTTTTTTGACAATATTTGTATGTCGAAGTGGTGGATTTAAGATTTTTGTGTAGTGGGGTTACTTTTAAGGTAGATTAAGGCATGTAAAGTCGTCCATAGTGTTTTAGCTTGATTTCAGCGTTTCAAGGGATTGATTTCTATTGATTTTTAAGTATTTTTTGTCGATTTTGAAAAACTTCTTTGGACTTTTTTTTTTGTTTCGAGACTTGGTTGGTTTTTTAGTTGATTTTGAGGTACTTTTACCGTGAAAAACAATGGTAGAAAGTTAAGAAAAAATTGTTTTTAACGAGAAATAATTTTTTTATAGGACATGACAGAACAAAAACTTGTTGTCCCACGTCTGATATGCTATATTTAAACCACCACAAGATAAGACTGAGCAGGACAAAAAAAACATTAGCAAGTCGAGACACGATTGTAAATTACTAAATTACCCATGTTAACGTAAAACCCTACAGCCATGCACGATTGTTTCATCTGCCTACCTCACTCAAAGTTGAACCATTATGCTCTTAAAACATTGCGTTCAATTAGCAGTCCCTCTTGCTTATCCCGTCTTGTCTGCTAACCGAACACATTGCTTTAAAGAGCATTATGGTCTAACTTTTCTATCAGACATGAATTTTTCAAACAAACAAACATGGGAATGTATACGTTTTTGTAAACTTGTCTCGGCTCTCAAGTTCTTCCGATCAAAATTGATTGTATATGATGCTTCCGAGGATCGGTTCTTACATATATCGTAACGTGTTCGCAGCCAAGTGCTTCTTCCGGGATGGGCGTCACGGAGCACTGCAAGGGCACGTTCATGGAACTGCAAAGAAAGAAGGCTCACCGTTACGTAATCTTTAAGATTGACGAAAAGGAAAATGAAGTTGTTGTCGAAAAGACCGGCGGTCCTGCTGAGAGTTACCAAGATTTGACCTCATCTTTGCCCGAGAACGATTGCCGATATGCCGTCTACGACTTCGAGTTTGTGACTTCCGAGAACTGTCAAAAGAGCAAGATATTCTTCATCGCTTGGTTAGCTTTTAATTTCAGATTTACTGTATTTATAAAAAATTGCAGTAACAAGACTTGAACTTGATACCTTACATCTGAAAAACAATAAACCAACCACCAGACCAGTATTGATTTTGTGAAAAATATCTCTATATATATTTCTTAAGTCAAACGGTGCCGCCCTTTGAAAAAAATTCTGGGCCAACCCCTGATTTCACCCGAAGATTTTGCAACCATACCGATGTTGGGTTCGACCCAAAACTAGCCAAATTCAGAGGGTCCCGTCACATAATAGCCAACTCGGTGGCTATTCTATGCAAATGTCGAAAAATTTGGCTAGTTTAGTGATTTTGTTGTTTCGTTTTTTTTTTTTCAAAATTGAGTGAAATGCTAATATTTTATTTGGTTTGAAATTTTTGTAGGTCACCTGCATCCTCTCGGGTTCGAGCCAAGATGTTGTATGCGACATCAAAAAGTCGGATCAGACACGAGTTAGATGGCGTGCACTACGAGATTCAAGCTACGGATTCCACGGAGATGGACCTCGAAGTGCTCAGGGAACGGGTTTATTGATTGCATTTTTATGTGTTTTCAAAGGATATTCTTTAGGGTTAATCGCTCGATTACTTTAAGGATCTTTTCGTGTATTTTGTGACGTATCATTATACACAAATCGACGGTTTTGCTTCTTTTTTTCTTTATTGTCTTCTTCAAGTTGCATTTGGTATATGCACATAGGATTGGATAGAATTGGACGGACGGCAATTAGGTAGGTAGTTGAGTACTGTGAAAAGTTTTAGGGTCCGTTTGGTTTTACAGGAATGAAATAGAATTGGGGGAATTTGGATTTTAAATTCATTCCAATCCCAGTGTTTGGTTTGGAGGATAGTTTGGATTTAAAATCCTAGGATTTATTTGAAATCATTGGAAATAAGATTTTGAAATCCCAATTAAGTAGAATTTGTGTATATCAATTTTAAAGGGTGTTAAAAAATTGTTTTCTAATAATTAGTTAAATAAATGGTAATTAAATTTTTTTAATGATTTTTTTTTATAAGTGAGGGAATTACAAGAAAGGATTCTAAATCCACTAAAATCCAAGTCCCTGTATAAAAACATTTCATTCCTTAACAAACCAAATGGACCATTAGGATTTTAATTTGACATACAGACATAGCTAGTTTTTTACTTTATCAATTTATCAATTTTGGGTTTTAATTTAAAATAGGTATTTTAGTAATTTACCGATCTTTTCATATATTTCTGATTTACACATTTGCTTCCATTTTAATTTTGCTCTTCATAGTTTAATGTCATGCAAAAGTAAGACAACAACCTTTTGTTCTGTCATATCTCGTTCTAAACTGCATAGCATACAAAATGCATGTAAAATTAACGTGGTAATAAGTAATAACAAGTTCGAAAAGTAGAACGGTAACAAGATTGTTATTATAAACTTTCAAAATCTTGCGGATAGTGATGGATTAACGATGCATGATAATACACAACTCTAGCTATAAGCCTAACGTTGCGAACCGGGTGTTTCGTCTTCGGCCTCGCCAGACATTTCCTCGAGCGACTTCCCTTTCGATTCGGGTACTAGGAAAGTGCACAAAGTTCCTAGAAAATTAACGACGCCCAACACGATCAGCGCGTTTTTCACCCCAATACCAGCCGGATAGCCGGCGTCGGTCTTGGCCGGATCTTGATTCTGAGCCAAGTACAAGAACCCAAACGCGCCCACCATCGCTCCAAGTTTTCCCGATGCCGCCGAGATCCCGTGGCAGGTCGACCGAAACCGAGCCGGGAAGATCTCGGCGGGGACCACGAAGGTGGTGGCGTTGGGGCCGAAGTTGGCGAAAAAGAACGTTAACGAGTACATCACAACGAATTTGATGTTGTTTTCGGGTCGGGTCCAGTGGTTGTAAGGGAAGGCTAACGCGAACATAAAGATCGTCATCATCGAGAACCCAATCAGCTGAATCGTGAACCGTCCCATCCGGTCGATCAGGAAAACCGTGAACCAGTACCCGGGAACTGTGCTGCAAAGCGCGATGAGCGTCTGGGCTCTCGCGATCCGGTAAACTTCTTCGATGGCATTCATCGTTTTCGCCGGAGGGATCCAACCGATGGCGGTGAAGATGTCTTTTTGGAACAAATTCTGGCTGTAGAATGCGATGTCGAGAAGAAACCAAGTGGTGGTGGTTCCGAGCAGGTGCTTCCCGTGCCGCTTGAGAAACTCGCTGCTGAAAAGCCCGAACGCATTTCGTGATTCCACTTCGGGCTTTCGCTGGTCAGACTCGATCTCGACGTTCAACACCTTCGACATGTCCGAAGCTGCCTTGGTGGCATCCTTTGCCACCAAGGCCGTGTACCGCGCGGTCTCCGGCATCTTCGACCTCGAGTAGAACGTAAGCAGAGCCGGGAGCGCTCCGACCATGAGTATAATCCGCCAAACGTAATCCGCCTCTGGGACCGTCGACATCATCGGATCCACCTCGTACGCCGGCGCCTTAAACCTCGCATTGAAAACCGACGAAATGATTATCGCAAAAACACCTCCCCCCAAAATCCCAAACCCCTGCATCGCAAAGACCGCGGCTATAAACCCGCCGCGCGTCTTCTTATTCGAATACTCCGACATTATGGTCGCCGACAGCGGGTAATCCCCACCGATCCCGAACCCGAGCCAAAACCGGAAGAAACAAAGCGTGGCCATGACCGTCTTTGGCTTGCTTCCAAACGACAATCCCGAAGCGATCGAGCAGAGACACATAAGCATGAGCGTGATCCCGTACACCTTCTTCCGTCCGAGCTTATCCCCGAGCCAGCCAAAGAACAGCTGTCCAGCCAGGGTTCCGACAAGCGCGACACCATTCACAGTGGCGGATACGTTTGGGGGCAAACTTCCGGGCTTCGATGCGCCCGGTTTCGTGTAGTAGATCCGGCCGAGCATCTTCGTAACGAGCGAGATGCAGAACAGATCGTACGCGTCCGTGAAGAACCCCATCCCGGCGATCACGATCGCGGTGAAATGGTACCATTGCGTTTTGGCGCCATCGAGAGCGTTTAGAACTTTCAAATTCCCCGCCGTCGCCATGGATGGATTTTTCGATTCCGATTCTTCAGGAAAACAAACAGAATTTGAATCCCTGAGATCTCGTAGTCCGCTGATTTAGTGAAACCAGATCTAGCGATACAACTGCAAAAACAAACAGAATTCAATTCAGTCGATTTTTTATGAATCAAATCTACGAATTCATTCATTTGTTGATTCGATACCAAATCCGTGATCTCATAAACCCTAATTTATACAGAAATTCTAACGGAAACAAACAAATTATCATGAATATACCAAATCGTGATCACATAAACCTTAAAAATTAGGAATCATTGATCGTCTTCTTCAAGTGATTCGTAATTAGGTACGAATTCTTTCGTTTATTGATTCGATACCTAATCGTGGTCTCATAAACCCTAAATTATACAGAATTTCGAACAGAAACAAACAAATTTAATCATAAATCTACAATTCCAAATAACTTAGTGCAGTAAATATTATGAATTAATCGATCTTCTTCTCCGATTGATCCGAAACAAGAGTACAAATTCGTTCATTCGTTGATTTAGTACAACTGAATCGTGATCTCATAAACACTAAATTATACAGAATTTCGAACAGAAAACGAACAAATTAATCATAAAACCTATAATTATTCAATGAAATAACTACAAATCAAAATGAAGTTTGGTTGCAGCAAAACAGAGGAATTGGATTAAGTTTGTGATTTTATGCATGCATGCATGTGAATTAGAAAAAAGTTTAAATAAATTGAAGATAAAATAATAATAATAATAATAATGAATTGAAGTTGAAGTTGATACTGACCTTTTGATTTTGTTTTTTCTTTCTGTTGGTGAAGATGAGAATGATCAGGTGGTGAGGTTGATGGAAGATTTGGGATGATATATAACTATATATACACATATAGTTGTATATAAGCAGCAAATAGTTGTAAGTATCTTGTTGAGTATATTCTTTGGCATCTTTCCCCTTGACTTCATACTTGGACTTCGCCTTCTTTTTCGCTTTAAATGTAACAACCAAATCTTTTTATCATGCTTTTATTCCTTAAAAATACACACACGCATATTCAAGTTTGTTATTTTTCGAAAAATGTGAAAAATGCCTTGAGGGGTTTATGGTTTTATACTTTTAAGAGTAATCATAGTCAGGGTCGCACTTGAGAATTTCGGTGCCTTGGGTGGGAAGGTTAAAATATGCATTACTATTGATTTTATTAAGCTAACTAAACATACTAATTGTAAGGGGTTTGGATCCTAATCAAGCTAGATGACTCATCCCTACACAATAGTTAATTATAGTAAAACGATACAATGTTTGGGTGGGTGGGTGGGGGGGGGGGGGGGTGGGTACCAAAACCCCATATAAAAAAATATAGAGTGAATTGCAATTTTGGTCCCTGTGGTTTAAAGAAACCAACATGTTTGGTCCCTATAAATTTTTTATTGCAAGAAAAACACTATGGTATGTCTTTTTGCTTGGTTTTGGTCCCTCATCACTAACACCGTTAACTATGTCTGTTAAGTCCCTCTCATGTGCCTTGCACATGAGGGCATTTTGGTCTTTTTAACGAAAACAAACTTAAGGGACCAATCTTAGAATTTTCAGATTCATATCCTCCCCCACCCACCTTTCTTCTTCTTCTTCTTCTTCTTCTTCTTCTTTAAACCAAACCTAGATTCCTTCATATCCACCCTTCTTCTTCTTTAAACCAAACCCATATTCATATCCCCCCACCTTTCTTCTTCTTCTTCTTTTTACCACCACCATCATCATCCCCTTCAAAAACCCTACCTACAAAAACCAAACCTAGATTCATCCCCAACCTTCTCCTTCTTCTTTTTTTACCATCATCCACACGCCATCGCCCACGTCCATACGCGGACCACCGTCGCGGCTGTACAGACTCCGACCACCGTTGCTGCCGTCCAGAAGCCGACCACCGTCGCTGCTGTCCAAACGCCCACCACTCCAACGACGATCCCTTCCCTTTTGACGAGATCGATCTTCTCCAAGATTTGGGCTCGAGATAGTTCACGAAATTGATCCAAGGTAAAGGGTTTATAGATGGGTTCAAGATCCCTAGATCTAGGTTCGAGATCTGATCAAAACCGTTCATCTTCTCGACAGAAATATGGCCGACGAGGGTTTCGTTTAGCGTTTCGATCAGGTTTGGGTTGTCTGCTTTTGCTTTTAAACGATGAGGCAATGATCAGATCCAAGTTTCCTTCGATCTCGATCTGCTTCTTCTCTACCCCTCTTTCTCGTTCATTACTAGTTTACTTTTAGATTTTCAAGTTTGATTAGGATTTTGATTTTTTGATTATAATTCATATAAATTTGTATAGAGATTTGAATTTCTGAGGTTAGAGATACAATTTAAGGTTTTGAATTTTTATTACGATTTTGGGTTTGATATTGAATGTAAATTTAGATTTGGCATTTTGAGATAGGTTTGTATATAGAATTGGAACTGAAATTATATTTGGAATTTGTAAAATGTTTTTGGTGTTCTTGAAATTGGATTTAGGTTTGATAGAATGTTTGATTTATGTTATTATTTTGATTAAAATTGTTGGTGTATATGGTTTATTATGAAATCTGGGTTTTGTCAAGAAGATGAATAAGTGTTGTTTATAGTGTTCATTATTATCTGGGTTTTTGGTCTCTGTAGTTTGTTTTTCATTAAAAAGACCAAAATGCCCTCATGTGCAAGGCACATGAGAGGAACTTAACAGACATACTTAACGGTGTTAGTGATGAGGGACCAAAACCAAGCAAAAAGACATACCATAGTGTTTTTCTTGCAATAAAAATTTTATAGGGACCAAACATGCTGGTTTCTTTAAACCACAGGGACCAAAATTGCAATTCGCTCAAAAATATACGATACATCACCTAAAATGATGTCTTTTCGGATTTCGTAGTTAACATTTACTAAAAAATTTCTTTCAATATTCAAAATTGCTAACCGTTTCAGTATTTCTTGACTCATAGTAGACTGCATATATGACTTCAATAGCTTTAATATCGAAAAATATCTTTCAAGTTTCAACAGATGCTACTGTAACGCTTCCCGAATCGGGATAATTTGATTTGGTAAATGGGAAATCGATAATTGATTTTGTAAATGGAAATGGAAAATTAATTTGGTAAACGGAAATGAAATTTGATTTGGAATCTGCTAACCATTTCTAGTTGAGAGTAGTCTGTCTAAGAAAAACTGTTTTCATATTATTGCCTATCTAACTTGGGATGGGTTTACCTTTAGAAATATTTAACTTTTTTATATAATACACCAACTATAAGACTATCCTTAGCCCGGGCCGTTAGGGAGCCGGCAGTGAGGCGGTACCGGTGGCAACACCACCGTGGATGGAGCGGTACCTATGAATTGGTAACACCACCGGTATGGCTGTGCCGGTTGTATGAGCCACCCCTCCCCATCCCACCCTACCCCACCCTCTCTCTCATTTCTCTATATCTCTCTTATTTTCCTTTTTTTCTTTTTATAATTAATTATTTAAATTGGGTATGAGAGTCAAAACCATTGAGGATGAAATGGTAATGTGTTGGTAAGATAGTGGAAAGCTGATAATGGTGGCACAAAGTAAAACCACTAAGGATGGTCTAACAAATGGGCTTATGATGCCCCCTTAAAATATGTTGCCCTGGGCTGTTGCACGGGCCGCCCTTGGGCAGACCCGACCCTGATCATACTTCATAGTTTATATAAATTAGGAGAATGAGTCTCTTATGTGAGTGTACAAATGGTATAAGGGGGTACATCTACAATTATGTGAGTGTATAAAAAGTCAAGGGATTCATATAACAACACCCTTTATATAATTACAAAATTATTTTATTATTATAAATAAAGGAAAAGTTTTTATAATTGAAAAAGAGAAGAATTGGACCTCATTAGCCATCTTTCGAGAAGACTTAAGCTCGCGTTTGAAGATTTTGTCGTTCTGACTTCTCCAAATAGCCCAAAACACAGCTCCCACCATCAAGGACAACAATTGGGTAGTTCTGTGATCGGCCCCTTGATTTTGACTCGGTTCAATTGCGGGCACATAACTTCGGGAATTTAGATTCCACCAATGATGGAGGAAAACCCACACCTCTTTAGCCAAGGAGAACTCGAAAAAAGATGGGCTTCCGTTCCATTTTTGCTATTGTATATCAGACATAGGTTTGAGTAACTACGATACCTCTTTCAAATTTGGAGATTTTATATGGGTAAAATATGATTTAATCCCTAAACTTTGCATTTAAAAATGGTTTAACCCCTAAACTTTTTTAGTGAATGTTTTAATCCCTAAACTTGTTACAATGAATGTTTTAATTCCTAAAATTGTTATAATTAATTGTTTTAGTCATTTGACCTGCTACAACAGGTTACTACACTTTTAAAAATCACTTTAATCCCTAAACTTATGAATAAATTATGATTTAACCTCTTAAACTTTTTATTTAAAATGATTTAACCCTTAACTTTTGTAATGAATGTTATGATCTCAATTTTTTATAGTATTTGATTATATACCTAAACTTATTTAACCTAATTTTTTTTATTACATATGAATGTTTAACCCTAGTTTGAAGTACTTACGAAACACATGATCTTGAATATCTCTAACTTGCATTTTTTGATCTTGATATCTTTGATCGGATGTAATCAATAAAATATAGGGTATGAAGCAACAATAGACTAATGAATCAAATTTACCAAAAATTTAACAAAAATAAATAATCATAAGACTTGGTGATTTTGTGTTCATCGTGATGCAAATTTACCTAACATTTTACTCTGTGGATTTCACGGCGAACATCAAATGTGCAACAAATCAAACACATAAATGACAAAAATGAAATCAAATGAAATATATCAGCGAGTTTAAAAAAATACTATTGACGAAGAAGATCAATTTGACCGAGTTGCAAGTTGTACTGGACTGGAGAGGAACGAATGTAGGGTTTTTCCAATCATGAATGGATGGTAACGGGTTTAGCCGGTAGAATGTTATATTAAATTATGTTAGGGTTAAAAATAATTAGGTTCAACAAGTTTAGGTATTTAATCAAATAGTATAAAATGTTTAAGATTATAACATTCATAAAAAAGTTTAGGGGTTAAACCATTTTTAAATAAAAAGTTTAAGGGTTAAATCATGTTTTATTCATAAGTTTAGGGATTAAAGTGACTTTTAAAAGTCTAGTAACCTGTTGTAGTAGGTCAAGTGCTTAAAACAATTAATTATAACAAGTTCAAGGATTAAAACATTCATTATAACAAGTTTAGGGATTAAAACATTCATTAAAAAATTTTAGGGATTAAACCATTTTTAAGTGTAAAGTTTTGGGGTTAAATCATATTTTACCCATTTTATATCATCTCTCCTATTTTCTCAAACTTTGAGAAAGTTTTGATGAATTTGTTGGAATAAAAAATGATTTAAAATATTAATTTTTCTTTCTTTTTAAAAAGCTATTACAGATGCTTCTAGTCTCAGGCTGTGTTTGGCAAGCACAAGCTAGCTTATAAGCTGGTCCATCCAAACATGTACCAGGAAGCTAGCTTATAAGCTAGCTTTTTGAAACGCTACTTTGAGTAGCTTATGAGAAGCTTATTGTAGCTTTTTCCAATTATACCCTTATTAATATTAATTATTAAATTCAAAGATACTCTTTTGGTCATTTTACATACTCATAAGCTAGTTTTTGCCAAACATAATTTGTTTAACAGCTAGCTTATCAGCTACTAGCAAGCTTATCAATCAACAGCTAGCTTATCAGCTATCCGCTAGCTTATCAGTTACCAGCTAGCTTATATCTCAATGATATGGAGATGGATGGACCGGTATATAGCGGATGCTCTTACGGAAATAAATACATGGATGTGTGTGTCTTATTTTCTTTTTTATGTAACTAGATTAAAACGTTCAACAATAGTTAAAAATTTTAATTTATAATGAAGATATAATCATATCAGTTTATCAAAGAAATTTTGAACAAAGTATTAGTAGCATTTATATTTTATTGAGTAAACTACAAATTTGGTCCTTGAAGTTTACCCAAATCTGTACGTTTCGTCCTTAAACTTTAAAAACTACAAAAAGCGTACATGAACTTCCATTTTCGCAACACGTTTCGTCCCTACTCACTAGCTCTGTTAAAAGCCTCAGTTAAGTTAGGGGTATTTTGTCTTTTTACATTGTAGGGGTTATTATACACTTTTATTTAAACATAGGGACCAAATTGTAATTTTCTCAAATGCCATCTTCAACCATCAACCTTCTCCCTAATCTAATCCCAGAAAAGCCATGGCCATGGCCATCCACATTTCTTCAGTCACAACCACCACCACCACCATCAAACCCCAATCCCACCCCTCCACCAGCACCACCTCCGCCGTACTCCTCCCTCTCCGCCTCCACAAAACCCACACTTCTTCCTCCCTCCGCTGCTCTCCACCTTCCTTAACCCCATCCACCTAACCACCACCCCTTCAAAACCCACCACCAACATTCACCGTCACCACCCACAAACTAGACCCGCCACCACCACCATTCACCACCCACGAATTAGACCCACAAACCAAACCCACGAGATCGAAATCCAACCCACGAAATCGAATCTGACCCACGAAATCTGAATCGCAAATTTGCAGATCTAGGTTTGGGGATGACGAAGAGTAGTGGTCGGATGTTACCGGAGGTAGCGGGTGGTGGCGTCGGGTGGTGCAGCGGTGCAGTGGTCGGATCTGACCCACGAAATCTGAATCGCAAATTTGCAGATCTAGGTTTGGGGATGACGAAGAGTAGTGGTCAGATGTTACCGGAGGTAGTAGGTGGTGGCGTCGGGTGGTGCAGCGGTGGTTGAAGATGACGTCGCCGAATGTCGTCGGCAAGGTGGTACATCGGTGGTCGGATGTCTTGAAATCTTGAAGAGGAAGACACACACACATATATATGTATATATTATTAAACAATAGTTTTAAAATAAACTAGAGAAAATTACAATTTGGTCCCTAGGTTTAAATAAAAGTGTATAATAACCCCTACAATGTAAAAAGACAAAAATACCCCTAACTTAACTGAGGATTTTAACAGAGTTAGTGAGCAGGGACGAAACGTGTTGCGAAAATGGAAGTTCAGGTACGCTTTTGTAGTTTTGAAAGTTTAAGGACGAAACGTATAGATTTGGGTAAACTTCAGGGACCAAATTTGTAGTTTACTCTATTTTATTTAAACATGTTTATCAATTCTCTCATTGTTAGTTACAGGTACAAAAACATTTTAAAAAATTGAACATATCTATACTATTATATAAAGAGAATAACTCATAAAGTTAGTTATTTTGTTCAACAAAACTGATTTTACACATTTACACTTTGTACCCTTATAGTTAGTTATTAAATCTTATTTTAGTCCTTCACTTTTTCATATTCTATTTTAAACCGTTATCATATAATCTAAATAATCATATATTATGAACTAAAATATATTAAAATTGCGTTTTTTATACCATCATAATCGTTCTCGTCAATACCTTCGAAATGAGCCCAATATGGAATATTTGTTATGCAATTATATTATATATTTTATTATATAAAGGTAATAATTTTATTTCAATTTTCAAGATTGACTATTCAATTTTTCAAGATGCCCCCTTATTAAATATTTATTCTATCATTTTTAATTTATAACCCACGCTTAATACCCGTATAATTAATTAATTTAATTTACATTCAATCTATTACTTTTTCATTTTTCACTTACATTTTATTATATTAACACAAATAATGTATATGAACTAAAGTAAAATGTATTAAAATATTCATTTTTCTTTTTAGCAAATAATAACATTGTAATCGTCTCGACAATACCTTCAAAATAAGTCTAATATTGAATATTTTTTAATTTAATTGTATTATTTAATATCAAGAATACATGCAAATTAATTTATTTTATATTTTTACATTTTTGTTTTTCAGTTATGTTTTAATCTATACTATCTATATGTATATCTATACTATATACTAAAGAAAGATAAGTCTTGAAAACGGTTATTTTTCAAGATTTCAATATTCAACTTTACTGTTCTTTATGCACCATTGTTATACAATGTAAAACACAATCAACAGTATTGTGGCGGATTGGTTATCGCTCGGGGGGTTCATAGCGCCCTAACCGAGTTCGAACCTTCCTATGTGCATAATACCCACTTAATTATACGAGTATTTAAGTGGGTCCATGTTTAGCCCCAAAATTGTCGGGGATTAGTTGGACTTTTTATATATATAGAGAGAGAGTTAGGGGCGATCTATATTGCTTAGTTGCTAATTTATATGTTATTGATCTATACTAACTTTTACACCCGCCGCATCGCGCGGGTATTGGACTAGTGCTTAATAATATGTTTTCATGAGTTTCAACTTTCAATCAAATGATTTATAATATATTATATATATACCTATAAAATTATAATAATCATGAGAACCATTATATCATGTGTTATTTCATAGATTTTTTTTGGGAAAAGTACACCAAAATGTATCCAACTTGTCACGTTTTATCATTGTATGTAATGAACTTCAAAGCTTACCATTTAATGTACCGAACTTGCTAAAACATGCCATTGTATGTATCGGGTAACTTGTTACCTGCAAAATGCTGACGTGTACAGGTTAAATCTGATGTGGATTTTTTTATTATTTTTTTCAAATAGAGTAAACTACATATTTGGTCCCTGAAGTTTTCTTTTGCAAAAATAAAAGTGGAAGGGTTAAATTGTAAACCCTTTAATATATATATCTCTACTCTCTCTCTCTCTCTCTCTCTCTCTCTCTCTCTCTCTCTCTCTCGCGACTGAAGACATCATCGGGACGTCTCCGGCATGTCGCCGGCCACGTCTCCGGCCACACCACTCCCGTAACCACCACCTCGAGCATCCACCTCCGTTTCCGGCGCCGGCACCCACCTCCGTCTCCGGCGCAACCACGTCCAGATCCGATGACCACATCCAGATCCGGCGACCATTCTCCTTATCTCTCTCTTGCAACTCAGGCCACACCACCCCCGTAACCACTCCTTCCGGTATCGACCTCTGTCTCCGATGAGATGATTGCATCCATATCTGGTGAATAAGGTTCACAAAAACGAAACAAAATTGGGGGTTTTGTTGATTTGGTGGTAGCGGCGATGGCGATGGTGGTTTGGTGGTGCTTTAGAGGTAGTAACGATGGTGGTAGGGGTGGTGGTTGTGGTTTGGAGGAGGCGACGGCAGTGGTGGTTGTGGTTTGGAGGCGGCGGCGGCTGTGGTAGTTGTGGTTTGGAGGAGGTCGCCGGCCACGTTCCGGCCAGAACACCCTCGTAACCACCACGTTCCAACGGTGGTGGTGGTTTGAAGGCAGCGGTGGTGGTGTGGTGGTTTGAAGGCAGCGGTGGTGGCGGTGTGGTGGTTTGGAGGCAGTGGGAGTGGTGGTGTGGTGGTTTGGAGGCGGTGGTGGTGCTTGTGTTTTGCAGGCAATGGTGGTGGTGGTGGTAGTGGTGGTGGTGGTAGTGGTGGTTTGGAGGCGATGGTGGTGTTAGTGGTTTGAGGCAATGGTGGTGGTGGTGGTGGGTTTGGTGATGGTGGTGGTGGAGATTGCGTGGTGGTGGCGGCGGCGGCTGTGGAAATGGATGTGGTGGTGGTGGGTGTGGAGATGGTGGCGACGGCTGCTGTAGAGATGGTGGGTGTGGTGGTGGTTTGGTGGTGGGGGTGGTGGTGGTGGTGGTGGATGTGGTGGTGGTGGTGGGTGCAGAGATGGTGGTGGCGGCTGCTATAGAGATGGTTGGTGGTGGTGGTGGGGGTGGCATTATACTAACATGGCAAAACAGGTCCTTGAACCCTATAAGTAATATTAGAGGGACCAAATTTGTAATTTACTCAAACATCTAATGAGTTGGCATCCCATGTGGCAGTTTATGTGGCAGCCTACGTGGCAATTTTACCGGTTACCTTCTTAGTAGGTCACCGGATACATACAATGCAAGTTTTAGCAAGTTCGATACATTAAATGGTAATTTTGAAAGTTGAATACATACAATGATAAAACGTGACAAGTTGGATACATTTTGGTGTACTTTTCCCATTTTTTTTCACAATTTATATGCTTTACATGTATTTGGTTCATAATATGAAAATTGCGTGTTAACAGTGTTGTGGCGGATTCGTAATTGCTTGGGAGGTTCATAGTGCCCAAACCAAGTTCGAGTTTTCTCGTGCGCATCCCTGAAGACATTTAAGTGAGACCATGTTTAGCCCTCAAAATTGTCAGGATTAGTCGGGCTTTGCCCCGGACACCCTTCCAAAAGAAATGAAATTTTTGTACATGTCTCTGAAACAAAAAATACACATAAAAGATTTCATATTGTGAAACCGTTACATATTAGAATTCATATTGTAAAACAAATTTATGTTAACCAATGCATTATATACTACTTTTAGATAAGAGAAAATAATATAAAACAAATAATTAGCCTTATAAATTTCTCAAATGATTAAGTACTTATTAAAAAATATAGTAACATTGCAATATGTAATTTAATATATATCTTTTGTTACAGTTAAGCTAATTACAAGACTATAACAAAATAATCATCAAGATCATAAGTAATAAACACATATACTAAATTATTTGTTGTATATTATTACTAGATTATACCTGTGCACAAAGTGGCGTAAAGTTTTCAAATATGAAATTACAGTAGTATAGTTTATTAAAAACAAGAAAGGTTTTTTAGTTAATCCATTATTCTGTGTTATTAATGTAATAAGAATGAAAAATGAAAACGTAAAAAAATGTGAAATATATTACTTCTTATATATGCTTAATTTTTAATAATAAGATTAAATAAAAAATAATTATTATTTGGAGGCCGATTTTGAATGTATTGATGTAACGCTTATAGTGATATAAATTGTAAAAAAAGAAACGTAATTTTAATGCATTTTTAGTTCATAATATACGATTATTTATGTTATATGATAAGGGTATAAAATAAAAATAAAAAATTAAAGTATTAAAGTTAAATAAATAGCTAATTATATGAGTATTAAGAAAAAAAAATAGGAGATTAAGAGTAAAATAAAAAACTAAAAAGTAGAAGATAAATAGAAGGAATCAGATAAGACTAAATGAACCGAAAGTATAAAATGTGTTCAGATACATGTTTAGGCGGAAAAATCCTGAAACCGAGTCATCATAGGACGGCACGTGGCACTCTAGTTACTCTTTTATTATATATAGATTAGTAAAAGAAAACTATGTTTAAAAATCATAATTTAAACGTAATAAATATATACACAGCATTAATTTTAGGACAGAAGAAAGATAAGAGTTTGAATAATTTTTTACCCTATAATTTTAATATTTTTCATGAAACACTTATTAAATTAGTTTTTGACTTAACTACAACTTATTTAAATTCGATCAAACCGAACACCCATTGATACATGTTCTTCGTGGGATTTGAAATTTGACCACCAAAAAGTGCATAATGGAACTTTAACTTAATTATTCCCTTAAGTAATAAATTAGGAATCAAGCAACATAAATATTAAAGTAAATTATGATTTTCGTCCCTGTGATTCATCTGTTAGAGTTTTCGATTTTCATCTTTATAGTTTGTGTTTAATTTTTATTTTCGTCTTTGAGATTAACAACTTATCAGTGTTCTCTTCTCCATGTGGTTACAATTATTTTCTGTTTTTGTACATCATGAAATCAGTCTCAAGCACAAAAATGACCAAAAAAAATTGTAAACCATGGAGACCAAAATCGAGATTATGAAACCAACATTAGTGGCTAGTCTCACTTAATAAGCAATTGTCATCGTACCAAACCAACATTAGCGGCTAGTCTCACTTAATAAGCAGTTGTCATCTTACCATAGCCTAACCACTTACTACCTAAGTTAGGTAGACTATGTCCAACAAAAAGCTTGTTGTCAACTATCGTATTATTCTTAAAAGGGGGACTCAAAGTTAAAAAGTGGAACAAGCATCGGTGGATTATACTATTCATCTAATGTTGTGTGGAAATTGTCTTTTACAGTAGACGGGCACCCGCCCTAGAAGGTAGATGTCACAAAGAATACAGTAAGATACATGTTGTATGCACTGACAACCAATATTCTTGATATTTAAGTTTTAGCCTAATTTAGTTCAGGTTGCGTAAAATTATGCTTATTTTGTACTTCGTAAGACATAATATCATCAAATCATGCTTCTTTGTACTTATGTTGTCAATCAAGATCCTTGCTTTACATCTATAAGTCCAATCCAAATACATTATTTACAACGAGATTAAATTTAGTAGCAACATCTGATAAGTTGATTGTAGTTTTTTTTGCAAGACTCGAAAATTATTTTCCTCCTAACTTTATTTTGGGGAAGTTAAAATCATGTCAATATTTCCATTAAGAATGTAAAAACATGTTCTAATGTTGATGTGCATGATGAGAGAATCAGTGATACGGATGCATTTAGTAATAGATATGGGTACAATTAGCCTCCCTTTATACCAAAATTTGTGGCACTTAAACCTACATGGTCCCCATCAAAACTCATAACAATAAAAGAAAGGTGTTATTTAATGCCGTCTTTTTTTCATCACCGCCTCTTGTTTATATCATATATACATATATACACACACATCACCACCTCCCGTTTATATTATCTATGCATACCCACCCACCCACACATATACAGAGGTTCGAATAAGAACATGACCAAAATAAAAGAACCTAGAACTGTCAAGTCATAGAGATTTTGCATTGGATGACTTGACATGCGACCTAGGTCACGACCATTGCACGTAATCACTTTCACGTATGAGTTTAATATAAAATCACATTTGTTTTGATCGTTTTTGTGTTGTCATATTTAGTTATTGGTCCTCTTTATACACATATAGATGTATGTGTAAGTATTTTTTTTACTATAGTAATATTGATAATAGTTATAAAGTTTTCATTTCATATTGTACAAAATTTGACTTTTTGATATGAAAAGGAAAAGTGGAGGTAGGAATGATGAGCACTAAGCATGTGTTAGTCCATTCTCAAGGGTTCTCCCTTGTTTCCTTTTCTTTAAATTATATAAAATTTAAATCCAATAATTTTCTAATGGAAATGATGGTCAAAGGGTGCACACTACCTTCTATTTTTTACCTTCAAGACAATAGTGGGTCATCACCACATCATTTTACCATAAAAACTTTAAAAAAGTTAGAAGTTATAAAAGTTTCACTAGTTGATAGATTAATAAGAGCTTCTAAAAAGCATACAAATTGAATTAAGAGGAAAAATAGGGTAAACAACTATGTAAAATTTACCACTTTATCTATATGATCTTCTCAAGATCTAGGAGTTTAGTTTATTTTAAAGAATGAGAATAAACATGAAAATAAGAATATAGTCCAATTTAATGAGTATGAATGTAACACTCCAAAAACCATAAGTGTTTAAATCGTTACCTTTATTTGTTGTTGTGGTTGATGTATTTTTATTAATTAGGAAGTGTTGTGGGCTTCGGTTTAGGAGTGGGCTTAGTCTAAAAGAGAGGCTCGGCCCGGGTTTATAAATACCCCCAATTCTCCTAATTAATCCTCATATTCTCATTCTTTTGCTTGAAGAGAAAGAGAGAGAGAGAGAGAGAGAGAGAGAGAGAGAAACCGAGAGAGAGAAATCGAAAGAGAGAGAGACAATGGGAGATCGATTTAGAAGAGGTTGATCGAGGGTTGGATTCGAGTTCCGATCGCATAAGGTAAGGTTTCTAATCCCGTTGTTAATCGATTTCGTAAGTTAGGGTTTTGATTTGTTGATGTTTCGAGATTGTTTATGGTTGGGTTTTCGATGTAAATCGAATCTAGGACTAAGTATTGTTGGGGTTTTGCTTTGAAATCGATTATAATGAGTTGGGGTTAAATTTCGAAATTGCTGTCAGGATTGCGCAGCCGTGGGAGATCGGCTCGTTCTCCCTCGTTAACCGTCGGATTGTCGTGAAAATTTAAACAGCGGCTTCACGACTCTTTGTTCTTCAATCTGATCGGAGGGATCGAGCATCGGAGGCTCCAGTAAGGAGCAGCAACCGATCGAAGTTGGCTGATTTTCCAGGAAAGCGAATTCGGTAATTTGGGGATTTAAGCGGTGGGTGTAAGCGATTCTCGAAGGCAAACGGCAGAGAATCAAGTGTGGTTTGTTAATAGATCTCAAGCTGTAATCATTACGGATACAGGTTTCGGTTAGAGGGATCGGGCTAGTTTCGTGCGTTGGTTATCGCTGCGATCCAAGTGAGGTACACTGTTCTTGTTTTATATTGTTTCGTGTGTATGTATGCATGATTGTGTGTGAAGGGAACCACATGCCCTTGATGAGTTATGGGGGCAGATCCGTGTCCTAAGCAAGCGGAAATTTATATTCTCATAAGAATGGTGTATTATTTGGTTGAGTCACTTTTATAATTGTGAGTGGGTTATACGTGCATTGTGTTATAATGTATATATATATATATTTAGATGCATGATGATGTGAATCGATGGGCCGGGTCGTGGGACGATCCGAAGAGCGAGTAATCGCTAAGGCCGGGTCGTGGGACGACTCGAAGAGTGGGTAACCACTAGGGTCGGGTCGTGGGACGATCCGAAGAGTGGGTAACCACTAGGGTCGGATTGCGGGGCGATCCGAAGAGCGGGAAACCGTTAAGATGTGGATATGATGTGATTGGTATGTGTGATTGTGATGGCACCGGTTGTGGTATGTGCTTGCGTGGCAGCATGAAATAGCATAGTGCTAGCTCACTAAGCGTTTTCGCTTACCCTTTCGTTGTTTTTTTTTCAGGTTCTGGTTTGTAAGTTGATAAGGGCAAGGCCCCAGCTTGATTTTTCTGTGGATGACGGTTCTAGCAACACCTTGACATTTATTTGTGGGTTTTTATTTTATAATTAAATGGGATTTTTAGTTACTTATTTTTAGTTGGCATTCATTGAGCCGGTTGGCCGTGAAAACATATTTATTTTGTAATAAATTTATTTATTAAATTCTTTTTATTTAAAATCTTAAAAAAATCCCGTTTTTGAAAATAGGATGTTACAACTTGGTATCAGAGCCTAGGTTTAAGAGAATCAGCACACACGCTTGCGGGTGTGTGTGTGGTTGGACTTAAACTAGGAGATTTTGGGAAAAAGAAAATGGTCAAGGGTCGGAACTGTCAACGGAACTTCAAGGTAGGGGTGAGTAGCACTATTTGTATTTGTTTATTTTGTGCCATCAAAGTGATTATGTGTTAACGTTTGAGTTGTGATTTTTGGCAACCCCTCTTGGGGTATGTTGGTAATTTATGTTTGTGGACTACCTAGTACCTACTTAGTCGATAGGATTGAGATTGATTTAGGATGGTATCAAACTCAAATGTACACAACTCGAGAAGTCGGTAAGGGGTTTCTAGGCATGTTCTTGTTTGATTGTTGTCTAGTGATCTCAAGCCGGTTATCGATTTTCAGTTGGTTATAGTAGTACGGGCCCAAATAATAGTACTACTATATGTTAGGAATAATGTGCAGAGTTGACAAACCAAGTGGTTACACATCCAATGTTACAAGACACTTGAGGGTCACACCTGTGAGGACCTATAAGTCGAACAAGTTAGATGAAACCCCGAAATGGAGAGTTAGGATTTTATATAGTGTATTATAAATCAATTGGTAATTACAGTCAGAATTACCAAAGTTGGAGGGTCATTAATTAATTAGGATATTATATATTTATTAGATAAATAAATATATAATAGTTAATTAATAAGGTTTTATATATATTAGATAAATATATATAATCATAATTATCGTATGCAAATTCTTTTCCAGCTAATTAAAAAGGAAAAAGGATTAGAGATAATTATAAAAGGAAACTGAATCTCTTACAAACTGTATTTTTCCTCCATATAAATAAGGCTTATGGGTTAAGGAAAAATCTAAGCTTTAAGCAAGAAAATCAGTTTTTCAGTTTCCTCCGTCTCCCTCTCTCTCCATCGGCGCCGACCCCCCAGGTCGAATTCCTGTTTCTGCTGTTCGGGTTTCGTTCAGTTCAACTAGAAGGACGTTCGCTGGTCGATCACCGGTGGACTAAATCTCGAGCAATCCAGGTAAATTGATCTAACCTAAACTATTAGGTTTAGAACTATAAAACGATTAAAGATCATTAGGCTTTAAAGGGTTTTTAGCTTTTATCGCTTCCGCACGAATAAGATCGAAAACAGCGTGTTTTTGATCACGTAGGTTTTATCAGTTTGATTAACCTATGAGATTTATCAAACCAGTGAGGTTCGTTAGATCTAAGTTAATCCTCGAGTCAGTTTGATCTGAGGATACCCACAAAAACCCAACAGTGGTATCGGAGCCATTGTTGAAATCGTTTTTTTAGTTTTTATCTGTTTTTATCAGTTTATCTGTTTATGCGTGATTCGTTAAATATTATTGTTTCTTGCGTATCAAGTTTAAAAATATGAACTTTTATTTAGTTTATTTATTTTAGATTTTTGTATTAAGTTGTTATCCGTACGAAAAACCACAAACCGGATTGATGATGACTACGTTATCACATCACCACCGCACCACCAGCGTGGTGGTTGCGGCTGGCCACCGTGATCACCGAATCACACCATGGCGGCAATAGTGAACGGCGGTGATGGCTTCGCAATAATCAAACCAACCACCGCAAGCCCTGATTGGGCAGTGGTGGTGTTGCGGTAGCAGGGGTGGTTGAAACGTGGTGGTGGCGACGGCTATGGCCGTCGTTGCCGGACGAACCACGAACCACCAAGCCGTCCGCCGGCTGCCTTGCGGCCTCGTCGGGCGGCGGCGGCGGCTGTTTTTGTTTTCAATCACCGGCCAATAACGGATGGTGGTGGCCGGATTGTCATCGCGACTGTAACCGAAAAACCACAAACCAACCCCACCAGATCGGTGGCACTCGGCGGCGGCATGGCCAAGTTTGGCAGCCGCGTTGATGGTAGTGGTGACCGAATCAAACCGAACCATTCGCCGGCTGCCACAATAGGCCGTGCCTAGGCGATGGTGACGGTGGCAATTGGTGGACAGTCCACACCGCACCCGGCTATGGCCAGGTTGCGGATTGCTCACAACCGCGCAAAGCGGTAGCGACAGATGCCGTTTAAACCGTCGATGGCCAAAACCACCGTGTTGGTGGTGGCGGCGTTGATTACGATCGCCAATCGGATCGCCACCAGATTGGTGGTGATCGACAGCGCAGAACGGCGATGGATGGTGGCGGTAGTAGCAGTTGGCTACACACCGGTGACCGAATCCATACCGAACCACCAGTCGGTGGTAGAGGCGCATGGTGGTAACACCGCACAACTGTGGGGCGTGGCGGCGGCGTTAGTCGATCACAACCAGATCGGTAGTGATCGACAGCCGCGGCCGATGGTGGTGTCGATTTGGTATTTGTTTTTCCAAAGAACGGATCGACAACGGCGATGGCCGATTACCATCATTGTCAAGCTCCGATTGGTAGCGGTGGTCGTTTACTTTCGCCATCATGAAAGCACTAGGGTTTTTCGTTAGTGTGGGCCTAGTTTGGTAATCAGGCCCAATGACCATCCCTTTGAACCAAGTTATGGCCCAAAAGGGACTGTTTTGGTTTTAAGGATTTCTTATCCAAAATTATTTTCTATCTGATAAAATTTATTCAAACCAGTTTTAATTAATCTTTTATGAAAATTAAAATTTTATCTAATTTTTCGAATAAACCAGTATTTTATAATTGGGTCGATAAAACCTATTTGAAATAATTTTTTATGTAAAAGGTTATTTTTGGGTAAAATGGTTTTAGTTTAGTAAAATAGGATTTAAACCTCAGTTTTACATAAAAACCATTTTTTGATTCGTAAGACAGTTTTGTTTTTCGAATCAGTTGTAAAAACCAAGTTTTGCGACAATTGAAACAAAATAATTTTAACGGATCCAGTTTATTACTCGTAATTATAAGATTGCTTTTATTATATTGCATATATATTTACGTAATTGCTTGAGCTCGATATATGGATTTCAGTTTGATTTTACATATATATCTATTATAGTGTTTTGCCAACCTAGACCCTTGACATATTTGCGGGGAGGCCTGCGTGCCATTTGCAACCCCTTGTATAATAATGACCTTAGGATAGATATTTGTTTTATTCTTTCGGGGATGACGAGGCCAGTGGGAGCTACTAAGATTCTTCATCCTACCGGAGTACTAACAAAACATGGCGAGGCCAGTGGGAGCTACGCGAGTTTTGAAGCTTTTAGTAGAATAGGTCATTATTGGTCCCTAGGAAACGTTGGCAAAAACTATAATTAGCTACCACGTGATTAATTATTGTTTAATTGCATGGTTGATTGATTATTTGTGATATTTTGCATGTTAATAGTTTTAAATAAAGTTGTTATTTTAAAACTGGGTAGTATCACAAAAGGTATATAGGTTTTATTATCGTTTTCATCAAACTTTTCAAAACGATAGTCTTATTTAAAAACCTATAGATGATTGTTTTATATAAAAGGCAAGTTGACAAAACAGTTAGTTTTAATCAACTAGGTGTGCTGTTAAAACAGTTAGTTTTAATTAGCAAGTAATTTTAGAACAGTTGGTTTTAAAATTACATGTATGTTTGAAACAGTTAGTTTAAAACATAAGTAGCCTTTATAACAATCAGTTTTTCAAAATCCTGGAAGTAAAGTTTTTCAAAACCCCGAAAATCATAGATCAGTAGTGCAACCCATTTAGGGGCACCTTCGGCGTAAAGTACATAGGCGTTGTAAGTGATCACACATTCAACGTCTGTGTTCAAACTGAAGCTGAAGGGGTTACATAACTCTGCGAATTATCTCCGGGTGGTACCGGCCAGAGTATAGTGATCAGGTCCTCAAAATGGTGAGATCTGTTTTGGTACTATAATGTTCACCGGGTGGTACCGGGCCAAAAAGCACTTAGATGGACTAAAACATGCACAGGTAGTTGCCATGGTCTCGAAAAGATCTAGGAGTCATGTCAGCTAGGCATGATTGGTAAAAGTCCTTACCTACCGAAATAAATACGGGACTGGTGGAGCAAGAACATTACGCACATCAGGACGTATGAAATAAGGATCCTAGTCCAATAAATTGATCATTTAAGGGTTTATTGATATTTTATTGGAAATTAGTCTATTTACAGTTGCTAAGACCAAAAAGTTTTATTTTGTGTAGATGGCAAGCACTGTTACCAGCACTAACAATCTTTCCCTCCGCTCTATCCTAGAGAAGGATAAACTGACCGGCTCTAACTTTCTCGACTGGGAGCGCAATCTAATGATTGTGCTCAGACATGAGAGAAAATGGTATGTGCTTGAAGAGCCACTTGGGGAGGCACCTCCGGCAAACGCTCCGGCTGCTGCCAGAAATGCTCACAAGAAGCACTCGGATGATCTCCTTGATGTTGCATGTCTGATGCTAGCAACTATGAGCCCAGATCTGCAAGCAGGGCTCATAAATACAAATGCTTATGACATGATCCGCCAGCTGAGGGACATGTTTCAGACTCAGGCTCGTACAGAACGCTACGATGCCACCAAAGCATTCAATGAGTGCAAGATGGTAAAAGGGACATCAGTAAGTGACCATGTCATGAAAATGAAACGGCACTTAGATCATCTAGAGAGGCTAGGTCATCCTGTTCCGTTGCAGCTAGCAACAGACACCATACTCAATTCACTGTCAGAAGACTACAGGCCCTTTGTAGTCAATTACAACATGAATAACATGGAGAAAACAATAGCAGAGTTGCACTCCATGCTTAAGACAGCTGAACTGAATATGGGGAACAAGAACAAGACCAAGGATGTCTTGATGGTAAAAGACGGAGGGGTGAAAAAGAAGAATGGGCAAGCTAGCACCAGTAAAGGAAAAGGACCAGTCCAGGCCATCCAGAGTGCACCCAAGAAAGGCAAGGGCAAGGGCAAGGGCAAGGGCAAGAAGGTTAAGCCAAACAAAGCTAGGACCGAAAACCGCTGCTTTATATGCAATGAGATCGGTCACTGGAGGCAAAACTGCCCTAAGCGTCATGAAGCAGGTATATAAACCTCAGAGATTTATGATTGCTTTATTTTTGTCATTTCTTACTTGTTAGTTTACAAGTATTCTGATACCTAGAGCAAATGATTATTGCAGGAGGTCAGAAGTGAAATGCCCAGAGGTTGCTGAGGATCAAAGTACAAGATGATTTAAGTCAAGACATTTTGAATTTATAATTTTAAAACAGTTGTTTTGGGGGATTTATGTTTTAAACAATGTTTGAATAATTATATTTTATAATTCGATGATTTTATTTTCAAAAGTTATTGTCTTGACATTGAAATATCTGATTGTGCTTAGTGTTTGTATGATCCTAGTTGTTGTCTGTTATAGTTACTTCAATAAATTCTTTTAAATTGAAGTAATTTGTATAAAAACTATCAAAACACACGAGATTCTATAGGAATGTGTTTTGAGAATAAAACATTTATGAATAATTGTTTTATGATCAAATTTTAAAAGGAGAATTCAGGATATTAACTCAGATAGCGTTAATAACAGTATTTATAAAACTAGAAAGATTCCAAGTTCTGGAATTAGGATTTGACCAAATCCAGTTAAGTTTTATAAAAGAAATTCTCAGAATTAACTAAACAAATTTGATCAAGTTTTATTGTTCAAATGTTTTAAAAGGAGAATTTAGGATATTAACTCAGATGGCGTTAATAACAGTATTTATGAAACTAGAAAGATTCCAAGGTCTGGAATTGGGATTTGACCAAATCCAGTTAAGTTTCATAAAGGGAAATTCTCAAGGTTCATTACTTGAAATTACGATTGACTAATCAAAGTTTTGACAAAGTCAATAGTAAAATTTTGAGTAATAGCTAGTTTTTATAAGCAAGTGGGAGCCCAATTTATTCTCTATCTAGTCTGAGGTAAAAGAATAAAAGATGCAATTATTGATGTATCTCGGAATTCATAATCCAGGTAGGATAAGAATTCATAAGATATAACTTACCCTTTTAGTCAAAAGGATAAAAGTTTCAAGACCCATGAAACAAAGGTCGTAACTGACTTTAAAATCAATAATTAAAGTGTTGGATTAAAATATAGGATTCCAGTAGATTTGCCAGGATTGCAAATGGAATCTGATTTCAGGTAGAAATCATTCATCTACACAGCAACTAAGGAAAGTTGCAGTCTTACATATTCAGGAACTGGAAGTTAGTCCAGGTCTCGAAGTTCATGGAATATGATAAAAGACTAGTTATTGTTTTTAGGAGGTGTTTGCAAAACAATAATTAGCAGATACAAGTAGATCCTATAAACAGACTTGTATTTTTGGTTATCACTTTGATTAAAATGGTAAACTTTAATCAAAGGGTTTAAACTGAAGATAGGTGATACTTCATTTTAGACCAATATTTAACAAACGTTAAATAGATATTATGAAAGTTATTAAAGAAAAGACATTCAATCTTGTTATTATTACAGTGTGTAATATGGACTATACAAGATTGATTTCTTTATCACACTTTCACATTTTGCATGTTTTAATAAATCCAGGAATGAAATCAGTCTCCGATTTTTCATTCAAAATCTGTCCGTGACAACTTATCATTGTGGGAGCATGATAAGGCGTTAAAGTCATTGTGAACTTTTAGGTAGTTATGATCAGTTGCTGAATAACAGCTACAAGTGTTGTAGACTAAAAGTTGCACAGATATTTGATAGAGTAGCAAATATCGGACGTGATCCGCGGTTGAGATTGCTTCTTGGAGTAAAGTCATAAGTGAATCTCACAGTGGTTTTCCCTATCACCTGAGGTATCTGATTTGATATCATGAGGACTACTGAATTCTTAGTGCACTCAACCGCTACGCCGTAACAGGGTGGCTATAAAGGGTGTAACTAGATTCAGCGGAAGCCGTGATGTCAAAGGCAGATATGCAAGATGGGATTTGCACCTCTTCTCAGAAGAGAGATATTTCTGGGCCCATCTTGACTGACTGAGTATACTGATGAAGTGCATGGCCATGCCCAAACGAACTGATTAGTTCTTTGTCGTTTACCTATCAGTAAAAGTCAGATAATCAAGAAAACAGAATCTTGAGTATTTAAGAGTTGACACTTTCCAAGCTCATACTCACAAATGAAATATCGCGATGCAAAGGGAAAAGCCAAGATATACCCAATCAATGAACAGTAGTTTCATAGATACCAATTCCTCACGGAATGTTTATATCACCAGTCTGGGTATAAGAGTTCTTGTAACCTGGTCAGCCTAAGTGCCTGTCTAGGGGCCTCCTTAGGTCAGTATAATCAAAGGTGGTATTGCCAACTTGCACAAGTGGGAGTCTGTTAGGAATAATGTGCAGAGTTGACAAACCAAGTGGTTACACATCCAATGTTACAAGACACTTGAGGGTCACACCTGTGAGGACCTATAAGTCGAACAAGTTAGATGAAACCCCGAAATGGAGAGTTAGGATTTATAATAGTGTATTATAAATCAATTGGGTAATTACAGTCAGAATTACCAAAGTTGGAGGGTCATTAATTAATTAGGATATTATATATTTATTAGATAAATAAATATATAATAGTTAATTAATAAGGTTTTATATATATTAGATAAATATATATAATCATAATTATCGTATGCAAATTCTTTTCCAGCTAATTAAAAAGGAAAAAGGATTAGAGATAATTATAAAAGGAAACTGAATCTCTTACAAACTGTATTTTTCCTCCATATAAATAACGCTTATGGGTTAAGGAAAAATCTAAGCTTTAAGCAAGAAAATCAGTTTTTCAGTTTCCTCCGTCTCCCTCTCTCTCCATCGGCGCCGACCCCCCAGGTCGAATTCCTGTTTCTGCTGTTCGGGTTTCGTTCAGTTCAACTAGAAGGACGTTCGCTGGTCGATCACCGGTGGACTAAATCTCGAGCAATCCAGGTAAATTGATCTAACCTAAACTATTAGGTTTAGAACTATAAAACGATTAAAGATCATTAGGCTTTAAAGGGTTTTTAGCTTTTATCGCTTCCGCACGAATAAGATCGAAAACAGCGTGTTTTTGATCACGTAGGTTTTATCAGTTTGATTAACCTATGAGATTTATCAAACCAGTGAGGTTCGTTAGATCTAAGTTAATCCTCGAGTCAGTTTGATCTGAGGATACCCACAAAAACCCAACACTATAAACACCGGTGTAGATTTGAATTTGATTAAATCTTGGGAATCTCAATTTGATTGACGACAGTTAGGGAACCGATGAATGCTTGAGCTGTAAATACAATTTTATGAGGTTATTTGTTGCTTATGATACTACATGAGAATGACTGTTTGAAGTTTAAATGTATGTGTTATACACTTATATGTGTGGGGGCGTGATCTAGTCGTTAGGATAGCATGTGCACTAATGACTATTGTTAAGTACCTGCGTGAGCTTTAGCTATGATTAAAGGATGGTGTAATAGGACACTCTAGACGTGGATAGTAGAATGACCTGAAGTAGTACTATTCCTAAATTACTTTGTTAAACGTTTAGAAGGGTGACTTTAGGAGCACTCAACTGGTGATAGTTGTTTAGACTGCTTATTTACACTTGGGGATTAAGAGCACCAGTACGGATTCCTTGTTTCTTCGTTACGTATATTCGTTTGCTAAATTTCCGTGCGTTTATTTGATACGTGTACGGACTCCTTATGTTTTCATTCGTGTCATTCGATCTATTCGTTCATGCTTAATGTGCTTTTGTTGATCAAGGTTATTGAGTGTTTCCATTAATTTAGTTGTTCATTTGGTTGGACGCCTTCGTTCGAACTTACATATAGAAACATGATTTTATAGTTATAAGCTGCTGGAAATTTTTCTGAAAATTTTGTGTTGCTTGTAAAAATCATAATTAATCGATCGTTTATCGGATTACTTCGTACGATATATGTTTGGAAACCCCCAGCAGTGTACTACAAATTATTGTCACACGAACAACCTGTAATTTTTATGCTAAAGTGTCCAAAATATGAGTTTCCCGAAACAGCTCCTGTTTTAGACGAAAATATCGCAACCATTTTAAAAAATTCGCACAAGACTCGTTTTAAACCCGATTCAGTCCATTCTTGATTCGTTGGAATCCTAAGACGCCGATATAAAACTTTCATTTAGGTATGTTTTTCTAAAGCCTATTGTAAACATATTAAACTGTTCGATCTCTAAGCATGTTAAATGCTAAAAAAATTATACGTCTCGATTTCTAAAAGCCGTGTTATAGTTTTTGTCCGGATTCGATTCTTGACAGGATGTCGAGGCATCCCGAGGTTTTGGAAAAGGGTTGGTTGTGTGGTTTGGGTTCACTATGGGTTGAGTTTAGCCTATAGAGTTGGTTTGGAGTCGGATTGCGTTGTAGGTTAGTTAAGCCTGTAGACCTGTAGAGTCAGTGTGGAGAGCAGTGGGCTCCTTAGAACACTCAGTCGGTTGACTATGATCCTAGAGCAGTACAATTGAGAATGCGTTAGTGCATGTCGTAAGGCATGGTTCTAGGTGAATATGTTGTTGGATATAGTTTGGTGGTCGATAGAGGGAGGGGGTTTTACCTAGAGACAGTAAGCCCTGACTCAAGGATAGATGTTTATGTTAAGGTTGGAGAGACACTCCAGCAGTTCTGGTTAGGTTAGACTCTTTAGTTGGAGAGAGAGAAGTTGTCGGATGATAGACTTGAAGATCGAGACAGATCTAGCGGTTATGAATCTGGAGGCCAAGGTCTGCAGCAGAGGCAGGACCGAAGACGCAGCTACGTTCACGTCGAAGCATTCCCAAATGCCATGCCAAAAGGAAAGAAGGACTGGTGATTGTCTACGTGCTAAATACCAGGAGCGGAGGATGCTCCCTACGCCAATATGGGTTTTGAAGGTAGTTGTTAATTCTTCTTGGAAGAATAGATAAGGATAAGAGGAGCTTGGAGCCGTGTTTGGATAGGTTAGCATCCTCAACTCGAGGTTATTCTAGGTGGCTGCTTAGAGAGCAGTGTTTGTCGTTTATAGAGTTTATAGCCGAGAAGATCCAGGAGGCCAATTGGTTCGTACCCAAGGCCCAAGTGGGGGAGGGATAGTTGATCGTGTACGGCGAAAGAGAGCGAACCAAGACGGCGTTCTGTTCGGTTGCGATGAGGAGACAGTACCTGTCGTGTGATTACACGGGTTATTTAGCTTACGCCTTAAGCAATCAGTCGAGAGGAAGTATCAGTAGTCAGTGAACCTTCGGGCGTGCTTTCGGGAGATCTATCGGGACTCCGACCGGTAGACATGTTGAGATTAGGTTCGACTTGATGCTCGGATTAGCATCAGTTGCGGGGACCCCAGTCGTTTAGCATCACTTGAGCTTTAAGAACTAGCGGGCTGCTTAAGCCTTCAGGGGAGAAAGGTTACCCGTTGAGTAGCTAGTTTCGGGGTTCGCCATCTAAGGGTCATGGAGAAGAAGAACAAGGGTCATCGCATGGGTAGTGGTTAGCAAAAACTCACTCGGGTTATCACCAAGAGTAGGTATCCCTTACCTAAAAATGGTGACTTGTTGAGCAGCTTTCGGAAGTGGCGTGGTTTAGAGTTTGGTTCTTGTCGAGTTAGCACCAGCTGAGGTGAAGGAGGGACATCCACAAGGCAGCGTTCAGAGTCAGATGCGGGACGTGAGTTCTTAGCGAGGCTTTCCGGCCTCACTGCTGCCCAGCTACATTGGTGGTTTGATGAACCGGGTCTATAGGCAGACGCTTGATAGAACGGTGTTAGTTTTTCGAATGTTATTGTAGGAAAGCGTGGAATGGATGCTCGTTCGTATGAAGTTGTTGATGTTACAGTATTTGAAGTTGGAGGAAGTTAGGTACAGGGGATTTGTGGAGGTCGAGTTGTGATCCAGACTAGTCTTACTTGACGCTTGTGTTTCCTATACTGGTGGTTACACTCGTAGGCTTCAAGGGTCGAGTGGGGACTGTCGGGATAAGGTGTTTGGGGTGCAGAACAACAATCGATATTCGAGATTTGCAGCGAAGTTGTGTGAGACGTTGATTTGATGCCTTCCGGGGGCGTCAAGGAGATGATGAGCATTGCGATGCATCACTTTTTGGTTGGGTAGTGTTGTTACGTAGATGTATAGGGATCAGAAGACCAATTTCAGGTGGAGTAGAGCCTGAGCTACGTAGAAAGTCCGATAGCGATGCTGAGGTTGAGGAATAAGAAGAGTAGTACTGAGAAGGTTCAGGGGCAACTTAGAAAAGAATCTGAATGGATTCGGGAGCAGGAAGCTGAGATGCTGGAGAAGTACCGGGACTTTTCGCAGATTGATTTCGGGGACGAAATCCTTGTAAGTGGGGGAGAGTTGTAACACCCCAAAAACCATAAGTGTTTAAATCGTTACCTTTATTTGTTGTTGTGGTTGATGTATTTTTATTAATTAGGAAGTGTTGTGGGCTTCGGTTTAGGAGTGGGCTTAGTCTAAAAGAGAGGCTCGGCCCGGGTTTATAAATACCCCCAATTCTCCTAATTAATCCTCATATTCTCATTCTTTTGCTTGAAGAGAAAGAGAGAGAGAGAGAGAGAGAGAGAGAGAGAGAGAGAGAAACCGAGAGAGAGAAATCGAAAGAGAGAGAGACAATGGGAGATCGATTTAGAAGAGGTTGATCGAGGGTTGGATTCGAGTTCCGATCGCATAAGGTAAGGTTTCTAATCCCGTTGTTAATCGATTTCGTAAGTTAGGGTTTTGATTTGTTGATGTTTCGAGATTGTTTATGGTTGGGTTTTCGATGTAAATCGAATCTAGGACTAAGTATTGTTGGGGTTTTGCTTTGAAATCGATTATAATGAGTTGGGGTTAAATTTCGAAATTGCTGTCAGGATTGCGCAGCCGTGGGAGATCGGCTCGTTCTCCCTCGTTAACCGTCGGATTGTCGTGAAAATTTAAACAGCGGCTTCACGACTCTTTGTTCTTCAATCTGACCGGAGGGATCGAGCATCGGAGGCTCCAGTAAGGAGCAGCAACCAGTCGAAGTTGGCTGATTTTCCAGGAAAGCGAATTTGGTAATTTGGGGATTTAAGCGGTGGGTGTAAGCGATTCTCGAAGGCAAACGGCAGAGAATCAAGTGTGGTTTGTTAATAGATCTCAAGCTGTAATCATTACGGATACAGGTTTCAGTTAGAGGGATCGGGCTAGTTTCGTGCGTTGGTTATCGCTGCGATCCAAGTGAGGTACACTGTGTTTGTTTTATATTGTTTCGTGTGTATGTATGCATGATTGTGTGTGAAGGGAACCACATCCCCTTGATGAGTTGTGGGGGCAGATCTGTGTCCTAAGCAAGCGGAAATTTATATTCTCATAAGAATGGTGTATTATTTGGTTGAGTCACTTTTATAATTGTGAGTGGGTTATACGTGCATTGTGTTATAATGTATATATATATATATATTTAGATGCATGATGATGTGAATCGATGGGCCGGGTCGTGGGACGATCCGAAGAGCGAGTAATCGCTAAGGCCGGGTCGTGGGACGACTCGAAGAGTGGGTAACCACTAGGGCCGGGTCGTGGGACGATCCGAAGAGTGGGTAACCACTAGGGCCGGATTGCGGGGCGATCCGAGGAACGGGAAACCGTTAAGATGTGGATATGATGTGATTGGTATATGTGATTGTGATGACACCGGTTGTGGTATGTGCTTGCGTGGCAGTATGAAATAGGCATAGTGCTAGCTCACTAAGCGTTTTGCTTACCCTTTCGTTGTTTTTTTTTCAGGTTCTGGTTTGTAAGTTGATAAGGGCACGGCCCCAGCTTGATTTTCCTGTGGATGACGGTTCTAGCGACACCTTGGCATTTATTTGTGGGTTTTTATTTTATAATTAAATGGGATTTTAGTTACTTATTTTTAGTTGGCATTTATTGAGCCGGTTGGCCGTGAAAACATATTTATTTCGTAATAAATTTATTTATTAAATTCTTTTTATTTAAAACCTTAAAAAAATCTCGTTTTTGAAAATAGGATGTTACAATGAAAAATAATAGGTCTAGGGTACTAGGCTAATTATATTATGTCAAACTAAACCATATTTTTATTGGATTTTGTATTCTTAATCCCTCAATAACCCAACCAAACACCCCCTTTATTATTTCATTTTTGTTGTATAGGATGATAGCATAACCACTAGTTATAACCATAAAATTTAAGAAATGGTGTGGAATTTATAAGTTGATAATAGGTTTTCTTATATCATAGAAAATGATGAGTTATTTGATTCGTAATTTAAAATTAGGAAAGCACTTCTTTTAAATAAAAAGGGAGGGAGGTGAGTTAGCCACTCATCGATTAAGAATCTTAAAGTATTTCCAACGGATTCTTTAAAATGTAGATTTTAAGGTTTTTTACTCAAAAAATATTTCCAAAAACTATCTCTAAAAAGAGAAAATATGAGCGAACTGAAATCTTCAAATTTCATTCTTCTTTCAAGAAATGATTATTTATAAGAGGGATGATTTTTTATTCACTCTATCAATGAAATTGCCTAAAATTAAATGTTTAGGAGATATGTAATTTTTATAAGTTGTATTAAACATTTTAATAGATATGATTTAATTGCGTAATCTTTAAAATAAAACTTCTATTAAAGATTAATATAATTTTTTACATAACTTTGAGATTTTCCTTTTCCATTATCAAGGATATGTTGATGTTCTTGTGTAGTTAATTTGGAATAATATGATAAAACCCATATAATATAAAAATAGTGACTACCTTTTTGAAGGGAGCTTTACCGTTATACCCATAGCCCCACCCCCACTTTGCAACCCATACCCCCAAATGTGCGTTATAAGGGCCGTTATACCAAAACGCCGTTATAACGCACTAAAACGCCGTTATAACGGCGATATAACGAACCAAAACGCCGTTTAACGGCGTTTTGATGCGTTATAACGGCGTTTTGGTGCGTTATATCGCCGTTATGTCGCCGTTATGTCGCCGTTATGTTGCCGTTATATCGCCGTTATGGTATGGGTATATTGTGCAAAGTTGATGTGCGTTATGGGTATACAAATCAATTACCCAAAAGAATCATCAATTCTGACTTTTATTACAACAAAATGTGTTTTTATGAAGACAAGAAAAAGAAATTAGCTTTTTTCAACCAAACATGATACAACATCTTTGGGTTGTTGAAGTGGGACTTTACATCAAATTCCAATGAATTTTGACGTACTTTGAATTGCCAATTTTGACTTCCAAGTTCCAAGAAAGAAGTAAAATATCTATTTGGTTGTTAAACAAGTTAATTATTTTTATTTAAAACATAACTGTTTCATGAAAATATTGATTTTTCAAGTTGGTGTTTCGGAAAAATAAAAAATATCAAAACAATGTAGCATGTTTAATTATTTATGTACTTATCTATATGGTAAGAGTTGAATATAATTATTTTTACTTTCATTTTCCATATAAAATTTTACATGTCGATACAGATTGTATACATAATTTGAGAGTCTATAAGGCAGTATTTAACAAAAATCCCCCTTATATGCTTAGGCGATGTTTGTTTTTTTAAGAATTGTTGAAGTCTGAAGTCTGATTTCAATTCTGTACTTTTTACACCCTGTTCTCGAGTTTTTTTTAGCAAAGGAAAGGAAAGAGTTTGGAAGGAAAGCTAGGAATTTGTGTTCTCGAGTTTCATTTAAGGAAGGAAAGTGAGGGGTTTGGAGGGGGAGTTTAGGCTTATTTTGGCTTAAAACTTACCCTCCCACTTTTGGGATGATTTGGAGGGGTACCCCTTCCCTTCTCTTCCCTTCCCTTTTCTTATTAAACTCGAGAACATGGTGTAAGAGGGGGTACTGGAGTTTAAAATCTAAATCAATAAGACTATTCATTTTAGTAAATGGCAAACACCTCAATACGTATAATTTGTCTATTTTACTCCAAAAAAGTTCAATTTAAATACGTCAATTGAAGTGAGCATCGATGATCGAAAACGAAACAAAAATAAATGATGCTCATAGATTTGGAAGGTTGTGGAGTTTTAATCATATCTTACACAACAAAACCTGATGTTCTAGAAAGGCAACAAGTAGACTTACAATCTTCGTGTTTTGCATTTTTACAAATTTGGGATACATTTAGGTTGAAACCAACGTTCAATAATTATTCTAATTTTATTTTAGATTCTTTGTATCTAAAAATGAGATATTTATCCTGTATATGATTTCTACTTAGTTATAAGTTCGAACAATATAACTTTAAAAAGTTATACTCATGCGTCAGTTTTTTTATAATCTTAAATGTTAAGTAATATGCATCAATAAACGGCATTTGAAGCATAAAATAAATATAAAAAGTTAATAATATAATTAAATAACTATTTAGAAGTAATTGTCAAAGTAAATGTATTTTTTTAATTATTGAGACACCATTAGAAATAATGTTATATCAAACAAGTGGTTGTGAATTATATGTTTTATTTTAAATTTTCTATAATTTTCTTCTCTTAGAAAATATTAATGCATTCCAATCTAAGTTGCACTTCTATAGTTCTATCAGGTTGATTTGTAATTTTGTACTCTATTGAATCGGCCCAATGAGTTGCTTTATTAAGCCCTATAATTAAGATTAACCCAGCCCCAAAAGAACTCGTTAGTTAGTTTTAGAGTAAACTATAAATTTGGTCCCTGAAGTTTACCCAAATCTGCACGTTTCGTCCTTGAACTTTAAAAACTACAAAAAACGTGCCTGAACTTCAATTTTTGCAACGCGTTTCGTCCCTGCTCACTAACGCCGTTAAAACTCAGTTAAGTGAGGGGGTTATTTTGCCAAAGTAAAAGACGAGGGCCAAATTGTAACTATCTATATCTATATCTCTCTCTCCCTCTTTCATCTTTAACCACCACCCACCACCACCACCAACAGCCACCACACCACCACCACCACCACCATCTCTCCCTCTTCATCTTTAACCCACCACCACCTCCACCACGCCACCACCACCACCATACTCCCTACCACCACCTTCACCACAGCCACACCAACACCACCACCATCTCCATTACACCACTACCACAGCCGGAATCGAAAATCGAGATCTGAAAACCCATTAGATCGAAAAATCGAGATTTGAAAACCCATCAGATCTGAAAATCGGAATCGAGAACAGATATGAAAATCAGAATCGAGAACAGATCTGAAAATCGGAATCGAGATCTGAAAATCGGAACAGATCTGAAAACGAACTCGAGAGGTGGTAGTGTTGGTGGCGACGATTTTCAGGTTAGGGTTAGGGTCGGAGTGGATTCCGGCTGTGGTGGTGGTGTAATGGAGATGATGGTGGTGTTGGTGTGGCTGTGGTGAAGGTGGTGGTAGGGAGTATGGTGGTGGTGGTGGCATGGTGGCAGGTGGTGGTGGGTTAAAGATGAAGAGGGAGAGATGGTGGTGGTGGTGGTGGTGGTGTGGTGGCTGTTGTGGGTGTGGTGGAGGTGGAGGTGGAGGTGGTGGTGGTGGAGAAGGTGGTGGTGGTGGTGGTGGTGGGTGTTGGTGGGTAGATGATGAAGATGATGAATAGAGAAAGAGATAGAGATAGTTACGATTTGGCCCCTTCTTCTTTCGTTTTTGACAAGTATACCCCTCACTTAACTGAGTTTTAACAGCGTTAGTGAGCAGGGACGAAACGCGTTGCAAAAATGGAAGTTCAGGCACGTTTTTTGTAGTTTTTGAAGTTCAAGGACGAAACGTGCAGATTTGGGTAAACTTCAGGGACCAAATTTGTAGTTTACTTCTAGTTTTATTAATAGACAACATTGAAATATTAAAAGACGAATCTTATTTGTCAAAAAGATGTCTCTTAATAGCTTTAAAACCATCTGATTGATTTTGTATCTGGAGCTTTCTTTAACCATTCAACCCCCTAACTTCATTTTTAACAATTAACAAACAACCATATTTCATTTCGTATTATATCACAAAAGCCTCTTAATCATTTTGACCATTTAATCCATTTTGTACCAAACGTATTCAACAATTGTCAAACAACCCCTTAATTACAATTATCTTTGTGGTTGAGGTTGACTATGAACAAAGAAGTAGAAGTTGAACCTTAAAATTCATGGGTAGGGTCCTCGTGGTGTCAGTTTCGTTATGGAGATGGTCACTGAAGCTAACTTTCGTTAAATAAAACTCTATCAAGGTAGGAATATTTTGATCTTTTTCTTGTTTTTATTGATTGTATTTTTACATTAATATTAGTAATGAGTTTTCTACTATCAAGGTTGGCATTTAATCTCTGTTTCAACATGATGTTGTGATTTATGCATTCAAAAGGTCAAGATTCATGTTCAATCTTCATTTCATCGTCGTCAATTTCTTTTGGAAGGGTGTCTGGGTCAAAGTCCGACTAATCCCTGACAACTTTTTAGCCTTACTTAAATGTCCCTAGGCATGCGCACGAGAAGGTTCGAACTCGGTTAGGGCGCTATGAACCCCTCGAGTGATAATCAATCCGCCACAGCACTGGAAGACCATCGTCGTCAATATTTGTATGCTTAGAACGTTAGGATTCACGATTGAAGAACCATGTAACTTTAGAAACCATCAACCCTTTTGCCATAGCAAAATGTTTACATATAAGTATATAACTGACTTGTATATATAGATATCCCATGTCGACAAGCAGAGACTCCAATCTCTATTGTCAATTCCACTTGGATTTGTCTTGTTGCTATTATTTGTCATTTTCCCTCACGTGGCGTCTTGATAATGGCCTCTATAGTCTGTACTATCCTGTAGTTAATAATGCAATAATAAGTTCTGTTTCTCTAAAGCGAACAAAATGCCACCTAAAGTTATCGGATATGGAACGCAAATCTTAAACATACATACCACAAAAAATAGATTAAGAAAAGGTTATAGACACATACCAACAACCTAAACAAATCGATGAACCTTTTGAGATCTTACCAATGGCAATTAAACACAAGAAAACTAACTAGCATAAATATTAACCTTTCACATAATACTAAAGAAAAATAAAGTGTAAAGTATATTGAATCATTTACAGAAACAATGATGCAATTTCTTTTCTATGATCATATGAATTATGCGGTAATTAACATTAAAACATACACGGTTTTAACAAATTCACATCAATTAGATCAACCTTTTTTTATATATAAGTTCAATAATTAAAAGATATCATCGAAGATCTTTTCTTGTTTATACATATTAGATAGGATAACCTAACCTCAATGTCAATGATGTATAAGTTCAATAATTTACAAGACGTTATTGATGATTTTTATTTCTATATTAAATATCAATACAAAAATCAAAATATCTTTTTTTGTCGACTTCTATTTTCGGTAAGAGAAAATTTTGTTGGCTTTTCCAAATATAGGAGGGTATCATGTTTATATGTTATTCAAAAAATCATATGGGGTATGGACCCACATGATTTTATTTATATTATTTTTTAAAATATTTATCTTTATTCATGTTTATTATCATAGAAAGTTTATTTTATATCCTCAAAATTTTAGTTTATAATTTCTTAAAGACTTATGTTTAAATGGAGTGGCGGTTTTTGCTCTAAGAACACAAAAAAAAAAAAAAAATACAAGAATCCTGAAAATTAACACATTATGTGTTTTTTTAGTAGCCAACCCAAGTTTTACCAAATATAAAACGGAACGAAGAAAAAAGAAAAAAATATACAGAAAACATCGATGCTCCTATAGCACCCGAACTATGAAAGCAAAACAGCAAGGAACGGAATGAAAAACAGAAAATTGCAAAGACACTTGCATGTCACGAGACAACGATTAGACAGCGAACATAACGAGAGTGTAAGTGATTACGAGGAATAATCCACCCAGACTGATCAGAATCCCTAAGCAAACAAACGAGTCCTCGCAACGACTTCTGTAACCAGCTGTGAAACTTCAAATTACAGCAATGTTACTGATCGCAAATCTACATCGAACTGTAGTAGACCAATCCGTATTCAAATAATTAATTTCAAGAACAGTGATAAAAATATTATTTTCTTATTCATATCTTTGTATTTTTTTCGGAATTCCATAACAGTCTTAAATATATTATGCATTAAAGCTAAATGTGAGAAAATATGAGAATTTAGGCCGTGTTTGACAAACTAGCTGATAAGCTAGTTGTTGGCTAATAAGTTATTTTATGAGTTATGAGTAACTTATGTTTTGCAAAAATTGGCTCATGTGTATATAAAATGATTAAAAAAATATCTTCAGATATAATAATTAATATTAATAAAGGTATAACTGATAAAATCTTACAAAAAACTCTTGAAACGCTGTTCCAACTAGCGTTTCAATAAGTTGGCTTATTTTCCATCCAAATACGTATTAGCTTATAAGGTAAGATAGTACTAGCTTATAAGTTACCTTATCAGTTATAAGCTAGCTTATTTTTAGTTTTTTACCAAACACAACCTTAGTTATTTACCAAACATAAATATAACAACAAAATTACTAAAATGCTCTTGAAAATTTCTACCAGTTTACCAATATTTCAACGTACATAATTGTTTAAACTTTATAAATATCCTCCGTAACCACCACTGTCTCCTTCCCGTCGTGGCCACCGCTTTCTCCTCCCTCCCACTCTTCTGCCGGTGTCGTTTCTTCAAAACCATCACCGGTGAACTCCCGATTGTTGGCATATTCATTCTGTATAATCATGTATTGTTCAGGCTGAATAATACAACATTCAGTATTATTCAAATCGAAGAATAATACACTAGCATTCATTATTATTCAGACCGGATAATACATAATTATTCGGACTGAATATGTCACACTGACGCTCTCGGATGTCCTCAAAGCCCCAGTGAAATTTAAGTTTCCAGCCGAACTTTCGTCAAACATGCACAATTGTTTAAACTTTACAGTTTACACCCTCAAACTATTAACTATTACAACTTTCAACACCCAAATCCTCCGTAACCACCGCCGTCTCCTTCTCGCCGCCGCCGCCGACCACCGCCTTCTCCGCCCTTCTACTCCTCTGCCGGTGCCGTCTCTTCAAAACCGCCACCGGCGAGCTCCCTTCTTCGAACCCATACTCCATCTTCCTCAACGACTCCTTCACCCTCTCCACCGGAAAATTCAGCACCGCCGTCGTCCCCCTCATCGCAAACGCCGCCTCATCGTACGCCATCGCCGCCGCCTCCGCGCTCTCGAACGTCCCCAGCCAAACCCTAACGCCGTTCCTCGTGGAATCCCTTATCTCCGCCGCAAACTTCCCCCACGGCCGCCGCCTCACGCCGCGGTACGACTTTTGGGTGGTGGGTTTTGACTCGCCAGCGCCGGAGACCGTGGTGGAGGAATTGTTTGATTCCGATGAGTGGTTGAGATTATCGGATGATGCGATAAGCATGTCGAAAAGAAGCATGTCTTCGGGGTCGTGGAGGTTGAAAGGGAGGGAGTCGTGCCGGAAAAGATGGTTTTCCGGCGACCATGGAGAGCTCCGGTGGAGAGCAATGGAAGTATCCATTGGAAGACTTTTCTTGAAAATGTGATAGATTTGAATTAGTGCATCGTTGCATTATATGGCCATTTAGAGTTAAGAGTGAATAAAAAAGGAAAAAAAATACTAATTTATTTAAGGGTGTGTATGAATTGCTTATTAAAACTTCTTATTTCGATTATAAAACAAACCGGTAAATAAAGAGTTATGAGTGTTTGGATGAAAGAGTTATAATGAAACAAACAATAAGGCCATCCACAGTCGTATAGGTCATACCACCTGTACATGTTGCCACCTCAGCGCCACATCAGCTTTACCATCACCTTACCATTTCATCCACAGCCATACAGGTCATACCACCTGTATTATTTAATAATAATATATATATATATATTCTGTATGTATATATATGTGTGTGTGTATAAATTTTTGGGCTATGTTTCCGCTTGCAAGGGCTCACCGGTCGCCCTTGCTACTGGTCACTCACCGGTGTGCCTCGGTGGTGTTACCGGCTGCAAGCTGCAGGAAGGGCTGCGGATGGCCTAAGAGTTTTTTGAGAGGTCAAAACTATTTAATTTTTCCAACCAACAACAATAAGCAAATAAGTTGATAAACATAAGTTGTTTTTTTGAAAAGCAGAAGGGACATGCAAGAAGGTTTCTTATTATTTTATGAATATATTTAATTTTTTATAAAGTTTTAAAAGTGTTGTGAAAAATCAAATTTTTAATTAATGTTATTTCTTAGTATTTTATGAATATATTTAATTTTCTATAAAGTTTTGAAAGTGTTGTGAAAAAAATCATATTTTTTAATTAATGTTATTTATACCAAATTTGATGATAATATTACTCTAAAATTAATTAAATAAGGAAAAAAACAAACTAAAAGTTATTTGTGCCAAAATAAGAATGAAAAGACTGTTATTTATTATTAATAGATATTTAATTTTTTGAGTTTTAAAAATGTACAATTAAACAGAAAATAAAAGGTGAGAAGCATATTTTTTAATTAGTGTTATTCATACCAAATTTGCTCATATAATATATCACCATAAAAATAACAAAATTATCATCATCTTGTTGAATTAATTTCAAATTTAAAGTATATAAAATAATTCTAAACTGATGGGGTAATTTTTGCAAAATTAATAAAACATGTAATTTAAAAAATAAACTAATCAATAAACAACTTGGAACATTAGATTTCATCTTTCTTTTAATTGTGATAAATCAAAGTTTATATTTATATTTTTTATGTCTTTCAGTGTTGCGGAGGATTTGTTATCGTTCGGGTGGTTCATTAACGCCCTAACTGAATTCGAGTCTTTCCGTGCACATGTTTGAGGACATTTAAGCGAGACTATGTTTAACCCCCAAAATTGTCGGGAATTAGTCGGGATTTGCCTGGAAACCTATCAAAAAAATTTATATTTTTATATTTAGTTTTCTAAATGAACTAAAATCAAGGTTATTTTATTACTTTTCACCATTTAAACTGAATTTGATATAAAGTGACATTTTTTTTTAACTTTCATAATTTCTTGAATAAGCAAGTTGAATTATTTTTGAATATATTAATTAATAAAATTCAATATTACTATTTATGGATTTATGGTGAGACCCCCATATCTACGGAGGACTAAAAAGGAGCCAAGTGTGCCTAAATGACGCAAGCAGTGGGTCCCAATCGAGTGTTTTTGACGTCATTATTTGTTTTATTTATATAAATTACATGGCTGTGATATTTTGTAATAATTTATTTTTATTTCTTATTAAATTCATTGGGGCGTGCTCAAGTGGACATGTGGAAGATGGGGTACGTGGGCTCATTTATGTTTTGTTTTTTTTTTCCTGAAAAATTATACTTTCAGTCCCTAATCTATCCAATACTGCCATATTTAGTACCTCAATGAACATTTTGTTTAAAAAATATTTTTTAAACAAAATATTACATATTTATCGGGATTACGTGTACGGTGAGTTATAGCGGGACCACGTGATACGAAATAAAAAATGTAAAAAGTTATTATGTTTAAATACGACATTTATAAGAATTTAAGGTATAAGAAGAATGAATAATTGAGGGTTTTTTTTAACGATACATAGCTCACGCATACATCTTCGCATAATTCGGGATCTATATGGACATTCGATTAATTTTCGACGATCATGGACCGACTGAAAACCGACCCATGATCGTCACATACTCACCTGATGAATCGAACTCGGGTAGACATGGATGTCATTCACAGTCCCTTCCAAAAATGTTACCAACCACTAAGCTACTAAACAAATAGTTGAGGTTATTAATCATTTAATGAAAAATGAATATACATTAGGATGAGATGAATCAAAATGCATAAAATTTAAATTGATCAATGGTCTAAATCCACTTCTTATGAATCACATCGTTAATTCAACGTCTCACACAATCCTACGTGTGTGTGTGTGTGCGTGCTTACGTGCGTGCGTGCGTGTGTCTATATAGAGAGAGATAGAGAAAAGAGGGAGAAAATCATTTACAACCACATGAAATGTTACAACTGTGCAACCTCATCTAAAACTATTAACTTTAGCCTATTCATTAGCTTCTTATATCGGTTCTCTTAATATATTTTTACTTGAGTTAATCGAATTTCTCCAGCAGATGTCGATACATATAACGGTTTATGTGATGCATCGCTTGACAATGATAATTCATGCACATCTATATGCATTAACAGTGGTAATTCCACATTCACTTATAGAAAATATTATACATTACACGAATACATATAGAAAATTATTGTATGAAATCGATAAATATTGATGATATTACATAGATATATAAGGTGTAAGTCTCTGTTTTTATTTTTCAAAATTTATTTAATTTGAGTCCTTTCAGTAACATCGATGCATACGTCCAATTGTTAACGAAGATGTTTTTATAATATCGTTTGAAATGACGATTTATTAATAAACAACTATAAACTAAAAGTATATCTTATTTTATTGACGATTATGAAAGCAACTATACATATTTTCAAGAAAATAATATATTTTAAACCATATAACGTGTTTATTATCCTAAGTAGCTTTCAATTTTATTGTTTTAATTGGCTTAATGACTTTTCAAAGTATATAAGAATTATAGTAAAAAAGTCTTTGTGTGCTCGTGACCATCCTTGTGGAATTTAATTATGATTATGACTTATAATGTCTACATTTAGTGTGACATTATATCTTTGAAAAGTTTTGAAATCTATTTAGGGGTTTTCTACATATTGTAACGTGGTATCATAACTGGCATTAAATATTTCAAGGAACCAATGTTCTTAAACGCTCACTGCAACAGTTGTGGCGTGCTGTGGCACGAGGCTTGTGTCTCATGCCTCATTAACCCCGTGGAACATTGTGGCATGTGCCCAGATCTTATAAATGTTTATAGTTGCATGTGTTATATTTTTGTAATATACAACTTAGTTATTACTAGTGACTCATTAAGTAACGGTAGAAAACATATGATTCTATATATAATATTATATATGAATTAGAAATTTGTTGCCATAAATCATACCATGGCTCGTAAGTCTTCGGGGTTGATCTTCTAGACACACCATGTCTAACACCATGTAGAACCTTGTTAGGAACGCAATACATTTCAATAAAGCTTCACTCGAGGGGACATATATGTTATAATGGGTGCCTTCGTTGAGAGGGTTGTGTCTAGCATTTGCTTGTGAGGGTATGCATGTGAGCCCCACAACAATAACTAGACACTGTAATCATCTGACCTCTATATATATTGGAGCGTTGCTCATAATTGTAGTTCTTAAAAAAGTAAATATAACTTTTATCTTGGACAAACATATAGACCGACATAATTTACATTTTTCAATCATATGTTTTAAAATGAAAGAGGGAAATGAACAGTGGCGGATGCAGTATTTTTGTCAAGCGGGTGCACTTTTCAATGCCCGAAAAGCCACTCGATGTGTTTTTAGCTAAATTCCGTATTTAGAGGATTTTTTTAAGTTTTTTTGGTTGATTTAGAGAAGGTAAAAGGATTTTTGTAAGTTAGGAAAAGGTGACGTAAAAGAATGGAATGTCATTTGATATTTCCATCTTATTTATGAACTAGTTATACCGAACATGTTTATTTGTTAGTTAATTAACCAATTACTAACTTAGCTTTAAGGATAAAGTTATTAATTAACAACTAGGTTACTCATTAGTTTGTGAAACACAACCTTTACTTATAAACTAATTTTCTATCATGTTCTCAAAAAACATAGTAAAGAAAATCAACCTATAAATCTTATTTTGTGAGGAAAAGTAATTTTGGGTTATGAAAGGTATTAGAGAAGTCTTTTGTTTCGGAAGGTTTTTCATAAATAAAATGATAATTTCTTTTAATCAGGAATGACATACTAGGAAAAAAGAACTTTACTTTTTGTATAAAGTTCCATCTTAAAGGTTTATGATTAAGCCATATTTTTTATTAAATCACTAACATAGAATCATGTATAGCCAACTAAAAAAAGCACGTATAGCCAACTAGATAAGTTGTGAGTCTTATTAACCTCATTAAGTCTCTGTTTGGTAGTAGTTAAACGAGGTTAATGAGACTTATAACTTATTTGGTTAGTTATATCTCACTGTTTGGTTGTGGCTTAATGATACAAAAGGCGGCTTATTCAGTAAGCTTTTAGAGGACAGCTTTAGGATGTGTTTGGTAAAAATAAACTAGCTTATAAGTTTTTTTTGGAAAGGGTAGAACCCTGACAATTTTATAAAAAGAAAAAAGAGTACAAATAGCACACTAAGGACCCCACAAGTCGGGGACTCAAATCGGCACACCAAAAAGGAGAAACACCAAAGGATCAATCAAAAGGAAGAACCCCATCCCAAGAAACAAAAGAAAGAAAAACTAATGCTCCGTCTTGGGAATCAACTGTCTGTCAGCTTCAGAAAGCTGCTCACGCTGTTTTAAAAAATAAACCACCTGTTTCTCCGTCCACGTAGCCATCTGAGTAACAGTAGGCCAATCCCTCTCAGCTAACCTACGATCAATATCTTGTTTTTGCCGTAGCCAAGTGCCATACGGGGTTCCCAGAGTTGCATCAGACGACGCATCCTCCACAATAGCTTATAAGTTAGTCTATCCAAACAATTTACCATAAGCTAACTTATTGAAACGCTACTTGGTGTAGCTCTTTAGGAGCTTTTTAAAGCTTTTTGTAGTTTTTTCCAATTATCCTCTTATTAATATTAATTATTATACCATATGATACATTTTTTGGTCATTTTATATATATACTTATAAGCTAGTTTTTGTCAAACATAATTTATTTATAAGCTAACTTATCAGCTACTAGTTAGCTTATCAGCTAGTTTGCTAAACACAACCTTATGCAGAAAGTCAAGGTTGTCTCAAGCCTATCGATCCTAATTATAAAAACACGCATTCTGTCTATTTTAAAATCTCACAAACAAAATCTTTTCAATTTTTAAAAGCAAATTAATCATTAATCTATAAGAGCATCCACAGTGGTGGAACCTCCAAAAACTTTACTTACCATATTTTTTCCTACCATGTCATTATCATCTCAACATACCAAGAACATTCTTAAAATTCTATAATGGAGGTTCTTTCAAAAACCTTGCTTCCCTCTTCTTATTTATAATATAATTTTTATTTATGTAAACTATTATATAACAGAAAAGGAAACTATTACAAGAACCTGAGTTCTTGTTCAAGCACCCGGGTTCCAATAAGAACCTATGACTGGGCAAGAACCTCTATCTCACAGTGGGGGTTCTTGTAAAAACCCCATGAATAACCTTACAAAGAACCTCCATTGTGGATGCTCTAAAGACAACTTTTTTCCATTGACTTAATGGAAAATCAACCAAGAACTCCTAGTTGATACAAATAGACCTTAGTATGTCTCTATACATTGTAACAACTTCTTTATGGAATGTTTTTCCATCAATCAACGAAAAGTGTTTTTTTAATCGGGTGGACAAATTTGGAAAAGAAAAACTCTGGAATTTTTACTTAAAACTTATTTCTAAAAGCTTATTGAATAATTTACTTTTTAGATTCTTAAGCGACTGTCAAACAATCATATATAAAGAGTTGAATAAATTATGAGTTTATCAAGCTCATTAGGCTGCTAACAAATATAGCACCGATAGAAAGATGTGCTAAATGCATATAAAAAATAGATTATTATAATAAAAAATATTAAAAATACATTGCATTACACTTGAATTTAAAAAGAATATGTTTTATGTATGTGTGTTAGATTGTGGGTGCATGAATACGTCCATTTCGATATGGATTGTTACGGTATACCCCACTATCTTTAACTCTACGTAAACTACAAGTTGTATCTAATAAATAAAGTTTTTTTTTTAATGGTGTCCGAGCTAAAGCCCGACTAATTTTTGGCAGTTTTTAAAGGCTAAACATGGACCCACTTAAATGTTCTTAGACATACGCACGAAAAGACTCGAACTCGGTTAGGGCACTACAAACCCCCTAAGCAATAACAAATTCGCCACAACACCGTTGACCTAATAAATAAAGTTTACATATCTATAAATTTTTATTAATTTCATATATGATTTTAATAGATTGGTTGTCCCCGTAACATTAAAATTGCAATTAATTGTAAATTTCATGTCTTTTTCATTAATTTTCTGACTTCATTATCATCAAAATATAAATCAACAAAATAAATATTTTTCTAATATTCATTAAATGAAAAAAGTTAGGAAAATTGACTCAACTTACAAGATAAAAATTTGCCTTCCAGTACTGTGGCGAATTGGTTATCGCTCGGGGTTCATAGCCCCCTAACAGAGTTCGAGCCTTTCCGTGTGCATGTTGGGGGATATTTAACTGGGACCATGTTTAGCCTTCAAAATTTGTCGGGGATTAATCGGGTTTTGGCCCGGACACGCTTCAAAAAAATAAAAATTAGTCTTCTGAATATTTGTCTCTCAACTTTTTCCTAAGTGTCATTCCATCCCCAACATTACGGACCCAACTTAAAAAAAAACTGGTCAATTTTTAATTCAGTTTTTTTTTATTATATGGGTCCGCAATTATTGCCTCGAGGTGGCGGGTACGTAAAAGTATCTTTTTTTGAAAAAAAAAACTTGAGTAGATTAGTTTTTTTTGTTTCTTTTTATAGCAAACATAGTAAAATTTAAGTAAAAATGGAAGAGAAATGGTTAAGAAACCAATATTATAATTTACTTTGGTTAGTTGAGTCAATTTTCGAAAAAGGTAAGGGCGATTTCATATTTTGAGTTGCTCTATATATGATATAGCAGTGGTTTATCCATAGGAGAACTCTATATTTTACGAGAACTACAAGATCCATTCACAACCGTACATGTTGAATTTATATATGGTAATTCACATTGTGATTAGTTACTTAATCTAAACCATTGTGACTTTTATTTTAAACACTAAACTCTACATGATGATTCATACCATTAATATTCACACTATTAATATTCACTGATCCAATGCTTGAGTATTTGTGTTTTAAACATTAAGCTCGTATACAAGGATTCCTAGTGTAAATACTCATTAAAATAATGGATAGGAGTAGATCTCATAGTTCACGAAAATAATTGGTTTCTCAAATGATTACCATCCTGTATGAAATATATATTTTTATAATATATATTAACAGTAAATTAACGAGTTGGGTTAGGTTGAGTTATTTCCGACACGAATTTAAGTTTATTGGTGATTTGGTGGGCTAGGTTTGGAACAGATTAGTTGTTCAATAAGCTTTTTGGATTGTACTTTTTGTCAATTGAAATAAAATATCTAATATGTTTTTTTAATCTGAATTGCAGAACCATATTTTGATTATCTGTTTGTTTGGACATTTCAACCTGCATTGATTTCGTTAATATATTTTATGATTCTACAAATATGTGATAAGGGGTCGTATCCGTTACAAACCGGATAGTTTATACAAACTATACAAACCAATCTCAACCATACATGTAGATGATCAATGGTGTGGATTAATTCGGTTTCTCAATTTTCTCTCAACCACATTTGAAAACCACCTAAAAATTAGGAGATAAACAAAATATAAACAAAATCAATGGTTAAAATTAGGTTTGTAGGGTTTGTACAAACTACCCAGTTTGTATTTGATACTTTCCCTATGTGATAAATTATGTTCAAAACTATATATATATATATAAAGTTCTGTTGTTAACTACAAATAGTGTGTTAACTTTGTTAACCCATTACAACCATTGATGATCTAAATCTAAGGTCAAGATTAAATCCCTATAATTAGGGAATTTTGAATAATTCCAAATTAAAAAAACAACAAACACACGTTCACATGGGTATTTTGGGAAAACACAAATAAATTAAAATACACATGTGCACTCCAGCGAAACACGTGTGCATAATGTGAAACCCCCACCGCCTTCCTCCTCCACCCGGTGAACACATGTGCACCGCCGCCTCTTTCCTCCTCCATAGGGTGAACACATATGTACAGCCGCCTCCTCCATCCAGTGAACACATGTGCACCGCCGCCTCCTTCCTCCTCCACCCGGTCAACACATGTGCACAGCCGCCTCCTCCACCTAGTGAACACATGTGCACCGCCGCCTCCTTCCACTTCCACCCGGTCAACATATGTGCACAACCGCCTCCTCCACCCGGTGAACACATGTGCACCGCCGCCTCCCTTTCCTCCTCCACAGCCACCACTACTAGTCCACCACCACAACAACCACACCACTAGTCCACCACTAACGCCATATCACCAAGCTACTATCTTCAAACCACCACCACCAAGCCACTATCTCCAAACCACCACCACAGATCTGGAGGGTGGATCGTTCAGAGAGAATGGCGGATCTGGTGGAGGTGGTGGAGGGCGGCGGATCTGGTGGAGGTGGTGAAGGTCGGCGGATCTAGTGGAGGTGGTGGACGGCGGTAGATCTGGTGGAGGTGGTGGTTGGCCATGGTCGGAGAAGGAGAACGTCGGAGACTTTGGTGGCAGCGGTGGTGGTGGTATTTGAAGGCGGCGACGGTGGTGGTGGAAGCCGGTGGCTGTGGTGGTGGTGGTGGTGGTGGACGGCGGTTGCTGTGGTGGTGATGGTGGAAGGCGGCTGTTGTGGTGGTGGTGGTGGAGAGGTAAAGATGGTGAAAGAGAGAGAGAGTGAGGAGGAGGAGAGAGAGACATAAAAAGAGGGTAGGGAAAAAAGAGGGGCTGGTGAATTTGACTATTTTACCCTTTGTTGAATTTGGTTAACACGGTTAACACACTATTTGTGGTTAACAACGGAACTCTCCTATATATAGGAAGGTTCAAACGAGAAGCATGTCAATTTAATAGAACGTGAGGAGCAATCCCAGCCACTCATCTCGCGGTTACGGTGGACGTGATCACGGAGGATTGACGTGATTCATGGGAGGGTAGAGATTATTATAGGGGGGACCAGTCAAAGCCGCATTTGTTAACCGGATGAGTGGATGAGATTGCTTCTCACGTTCTCTTTATATTGATATGTTTCTCGTTTGAACCTCTCCCTATATACCCCCTATATATATATATAGAGAGAGAGAGAGGGATGGGTTCAAATGTGAACCACTTTTTGGTTTTGAACGTGAGGACAATCGAGAGCGCGACACGTGGCAGATGACTAAGGGCCACGTCAAGTCCACGGCGGATGACTAGACGCGATTCATGGGAGGGCATTGAATTAAAGAGGGAGACCACACTCAAAGCCGCCACGTGTCGCGCTCTCGGTTGTCCTCACGTTCACAACTAAAAAGTGATTTACATTTGAACTTTCCTATATATATATAGGGTTAATTACATGAGTGTGTATCCAACTTGTCCCGTTTTTTCATTCTATGTACCCAATTTTTAAACCTACCATTGTATGTACTGAACTTTTTAATTTTCTCATTGTGTGTAATAATTTACTTGTTACCTGGAATTTGCTTACGTGGAACAAGTTAAATCCCATGTGGCAATTTTTTTTCTGATGTGGATTTTTTTTAAAAGAGTAAACTACAAATTTGGTACCTCAAGTTTACAACAAGCAACAATTGACCCCCATCAGATTTGACCAAGAAAAAAACCATTGACCCCTAATTTTACCCCCAATTCAGAGACCTTTGACATTCAACCACCCCCCACCACCGTCTTTCTCTCTTGCGTCTCCGGTGCCGGTACACCACCGCAGTAACCACCACCTCCGGCATCCACCTACGTCTTCGGTATCATCAACCTCCAAACCACCTCCGACAACATCTCTCTCTTTTTCTCTGTGCAGCCTTTCTCTCTTCGTCTCCATAGCCGTCGGACCACCGTTGTCGAAGCTGGACCAGAGGCCACGAACGACAGCGTCTCCGGAGAAGACGAAGTGATTGGGGACGGTGGAGAAACATCAGGGCTCGGTGGCGCAAAGGCGGGGGAGGGGCGGCTGATTCCGGTGGAGATACCGGCGAGAGAGACCGGCGATATCTGTGAAGGGTGAACTGCCTCTCTCATGCCACTACATGATCTCAAATTAGGTCATGTTGAGCCCATGATTTCATCCCCCAATTCTCAAATTAGGTCATGGTTCCTGTGGTTTATGAAATCTGCAGAGATGCTCTTCTAACGTCAAAGAATATATATATATATATATATGCTTGATTCTTTCACTCTTTCCATCGCAAACTTGTTTCTGGTTTTAATTTTTTTTTATGGCGGTTGATTTGTGACGTATTTTTGGAGGCTGTGATGATGTTTTTCTGCAGCTATCATTTTCCGAGCATAGGGTTTATGGACAGTGGGTGAAAGTCGGACCCGTAGTGGTGGTCATGGGTGTGGTGGTGGTGGTAGTGGTTTGGTGGTTATAGGTGTGGTGGTCGTGTTTTGGTGGTGGTGGTGGGTATGGTGGTGGTGGTGGGTTTGGTGGTGGTGGTGCTGGTGGTGTTTGGTGGTCATGGGTGTGGTGGCGGCAATGTGGTGGTGGTGGCGGCAATGTGGTGGTGGTGATGGTGGTGGTGAGTTTGGTTTTTCAAAAGAGGCAAAACTGGAGGGACTAAATTTGTAATTTACTCAATCAGTTGGCATCCTATGTGGCATCTATGTGGCAGCCTATGTGGTATTGTGACCGGTTACCTGCTCAGCAGGTAACCTGATACACACAATGAGAAAATTAAAAAGTTCAGTACATACAATGATAGGTTTAAAAGTTGGGTACATACAATGAAAAAACGTGACAAGTTGGATACACACTCATGTAATTAACCCATATATATATACTAGGTTTTATCCCGTGTAAAACACGGGGTAATTTAATTAAAATAATTATAGATAGAGATAAAATAGTTATATTAGTTTAATATTTAAATTGATAGAGATAACATATTTTGAATCTAAAATAGTTGAATTAATAGGTTGGAGTTTAATATTTAATTAAGATAAAGTTTAGTAATTTTAAAATAAAATAGTTGAATTAATAGGCTGGAATTTAATATTTAATAGGATGATATATATATATATTATATAGAATGGAGTTTAATATTTAATAAATTTTGAATCTAAAAGAGTTGAATTAATAGAATCTAAAATTATATATATATATATTATATATTATATAGGATGAAGTTTAATATTTAATAAATTTTGAATCTAAAATAGTTGAATTAATAGAACCTAAAATAGTTGAATTAATAGGATGAAGTTTAATATTTAATAAGATAAAGTTTAATAATTTTAAATTTTGAATCTATTAATAATTAATAGGATAAAGTTTGATAATTTTAAATTTTGAATCAATGCGATGTGTCAACATATGACACATGACACATATGCATATGATGTGATTTTGATCCCGTGTAATACATGTGATTTTAAGTAGCTTATTAATAGTTTGATTTGGTTTGTTTTTGTTAGTTCGTTTTTACTTTTACTTTTTTTTCTTTTTGGTAGATACTGCGGTCTATGATCTAAGATCGAGCACGAATTTTTGGACCACTCTCAGATCAGAACAGATTTCGTCACATAACCCGGGAAGTTTCTCTTTTTCCCAATTACTCCATAATTGTTTTAATTGTTGCATTGAGGACACTGCAAATTTTAAGTGTGAGGAGGGGGTTATGTAGACTTATCTGTTTAAATGGGTTCACTTTTTGCTTATGGATTGTCGTTTTTCAAAATTTTGAAAGCTTTGAGATTTGACCCCATTTCTTTTCGAAATCTGAGATTGTTTTTGAGACTGAGTTGCTTGCATAGGAGAACACTGAATAGGATTAGTTGAGTAAAAGGATGCCTTGGAATACTGATTACCATGAGTGCCTCACCCGATTCCATTGAGAGATTGAACCTTAATTGTTATTTATTCTGTGAGGAATGCCGACTTTAACCCAAGGTAGAACTTGTCATTTGAATGCTTGTCGAGACCACATAAGAGAAGTATTTATCACCATTGCACTGATAGAGGCCTTCGTTTCTAACCCTTTTAGCCTTCGTCAGATAACCTCATCTTAAGGTTATTTGATTTGCCTAGCCATTAATTGAAAAGTGTTCACTTTTAACACTTTATCCCTTGAAACTATTTTGAGCCTTAGCCTTTTCATTTGTTACCCACTATACACTTTATCCTTGAGCCTAATTGTTTTATCTATCTTTTGGCCGTGACTTAAATTTGAATCTTGAGATGTTTTGATCCAGTTTTTCATATCTGACAGTTTTTATGGGATTGAGATTTAAAAGAGCCCAAAAGCAACATAGTTGCTGCTCTGAAAAAAAAGAGGAAGAAAATATTTGAGACTCAGAAAAGAAAAGAAATATCAAAATAGCCGAGAATACAAAAAGAAAAGACTGAGAGCTGAAAAGATTGAAAAAGAATTTGTGCCCCAAATAAGCCATAGGCCTAGGCCAATTCTAAAAGAAAGAGAATGCTCATCCCAAAAGCTTCACTGTTTGAAAGTCAGACTGTTTCACTGTTTGGATCATTACTGATTGAGTTTTCAAATTTTTGTTGCAATACCCTTAGTCACTTATATATCCTTTATCCTACCCTTAACCCTTAGCCTAACATTACAACCCAAAAGTCCTCTTGACGGTTGACAACTTCTCAGTGGTGGAGATTAGATTTGGTGACAAGCTTATGCATGAGGGAATTAGTCGAGTATTGGTGTGATCACTTACATATACACTTTGACCCCCGAGAGATACACTTTATATTGTTATGTGAGGATAAAAGGTTGGCCTTGGTATCCGATTACTTGATGAGTCTTGTTTGTGTGTTCGATTATGTGAGTATGCTTTGTTCTTTTTGATGATCTTGGGTGGAGATAATTTTCGAGTTATCTTTCTTATTTTTCAGTCTTTTGATTGAGGACAATCAAAGCTTAAGTGTGGGTATTTTGATAACACCAAAATTATACATGTTTTGGTTGAACGTAATTGCATAACTTTACCCCATTTCTCACCCATTTCTGATCATTTCATGCACTAAATGAGCTTATTATTGTTTGTAAAGGATTTGGAGGCCGTGGAACGGAAAATTACGAAAAAAGGCGAGAAAACGTGAAAAATGCACAAAGTCAACACAGGAGAGACTTGGCGATCGCGAGATTCCAAATCTGGCGCCGCCAGATTCGACTGAATTGAAGATTAGGGTTGACTTAAGTGTCTGGCGTCGCCAAACCAGCAGTCTGGCGATCGCCAGATGGCCCCTGGACGTTTTCCTTTAAATATCAGCCTCCTCCTTTAGTTCAAAGCATGTTCGATACACGAGAGAAGTACGGGATACGAGGAGGAACGAGAGTGGGAGTACGAAGGGTGCCGACACGCTGCGGGAGTCGATCTCCGATCATCTGTCGTTGTACTGTCGGTACCATGTCGATGTCTACTTTTGTTTTCTTTTTCATTATGCGTAGTGAGTAGTTTTTAGTAGTAGTGCTTGTCATGGTCGATGAACCTTTATGGATGATACTTTTGTGATTAATGTTTACTGGTTTGTTTTGATTAATTGAATGTGTGCTATGGTTCTTTTCTGATTAATAGTGTTTTGGCAATTTGAATTCAATTGGTTGGGTGTATTTGTTGGACCAAAACAGATAGACTCCGAAAGGATAATCAACCTACCTTAGCCTGACTTTGGACCAAGAAGTTGTGTTAAGGGGTTACCTGGACCAAGAGTGACCGGATAGTAAAAGAGCCACTGCAATATTGATTAGGAAGGGTTTACCGATTCTAGATTGTGGACCAAACGATTTAGGATTGGGATTAGGAGGATCGTGTCCTAGTCATTAACCATAATCTTCGCATGTTAGGGTATCCCAGACTTAAATTCCTACAATAGTCAAAACAACCAAACCTTCGACCTATTCATATTATCCATTTTGGGGATTCACTTCACCATGATAAGTACTGTTGTTTTTCCTTAATATAATCTTAAATCATTATTTTACTTGCTTTCTTAGTTTTTACTTAGTTAATTGTCTTTTAAGTATTCAAACCTTTTTCATATAAAACCCCCCCTTTAGGTTAATTAAACCGATTTAGACTAATAATCTACGATACCTTGACCGTTCCTAGTGGTAGATACGATACCTGGACTTTCCTACACTATATTACTCACGATCAGGTACGCTTGCCTGTATATGTAGTAAGACGGTGGCTAGGCATTAGAGGTTAAAACTTGTTACGCTCTTTATATACAATAATTACCGCATCAAGTTTTTGGCGTCGCTGCCGGGGAACGGTAGTTGTTAGATTTTAGTCTTTATTAGTTTTGTTAATCGATCCTTGTGAGGGATTCTGTCCCTTGCAAGTTTTTCGCTTTCTAGTTTCATTAGCTAGTTTTTTATTTTTATTTTATCTCTTTGTTTCCCGCAAGTTGCCCGTAACCGTTTGTTGTGATTTCAATCATGGCAGACTTGTTAGAGCCATTTGAGGAGCCGGAGAGAGAGTTTAGAAAAAGAAACAAAAAGAAGTCAAAATCCCAACAAAGTTCGTCCGAGAGCTTTGATTTTTGAGATGGGTGACGAAGCACCGATGTGGACTGCCAGGAGAGCCGCTTCAACAGTACCCACCAATCCAATAACGAAGCCGAACCTGAACAAAGAAATCCCGGGGAAGCTCCTACACATGATCAAGGACCTTACCTTCGACGGGAAAAACGATGGCAATCCTATCGTTCACATGGAAAACTTCGTGGATATTTGTGATATGTTCAAAACAGAGGCAGACCGGGATGATGCAATTCGTCTTCGGGTCTTCCCTCTAACGCTTACCGGAGAAGCTAGAGCTTGGTTGCGATCCTTAGAGCCAAGGTCAATCACTACATGGGAAGGACTTCGCTCAAAGTTCCTTTCCCGATTCTTTCCACCATCCAAAATCGATAAACTGAGAGCCGAGATCCGATCTTTCCAACAACAAGACGGGGAGACTATATCCGAAGCATGGGAACGTTTCAAGCACCTCTTAAACTTGTGCCCGAGTCACGAGTTGAATAAGAGTGAACAGGTTCAAACTTTCTATAGTGGACTTGCTTATTCTTCACGAGCTACTTTGGATTCATCTGCAGGTGGTGTCTTCATGTACAAAACGCCCACGGAAGGATATAAACTCCTCGAGGACATGCTCATACATAACATAGATTGGAGGACGGACAAGCGATTGCAAATCCCGAGGATGGCCGGAAAGATATCAACCGACTTCGATCCATCCGATGAACTAGCCGCGATGAAAAACCAACAGGTAAAGTTTGAACGCAAAATAGAAGAACTAATTAAATCTGTTCATGCTTTGCAAGTTGGATGCGAGGAGTGCAGTGGACCACACTTGACTTACGATTGCCCGAACAAACCAATGATGACACCCGAGGAGGTGAACTATCTTAACCGAGGCGATTATCAAGGGAGGTGGAACAACAATCGAAACTTCATTCCGAGACCTTCCGGTTTCTTTGCACCGACTCAACAAAACCAAAGACCGGATGGGGAGCCGCGTGTTTCTATCGAAGATCGGATTGTCCAATTCATGGATGCGCAAAAGAAGCTAAACGATGAGGTAAGTTCATACTTACGCAATCACCAAAGCACCATCCAGAATTTGGAATTGCAGGTTGGACGTGTTTCGCAAATGCTAAGTGAAAGAACTCAAGGCGAGTTACCAACGCAAACACAAGTCAACCCGAAGGTGGAAAATGTGAAGCCGATGCTCATGATGACCGGGGAGCCATCAAAGAAGAAGTGGACGGACATCTACACAAAGAAGTACGTGGAAACTGAGAGTGAAAGTGAGCCCGATTATGCCACGGATTACGATTCGGAGGGGTTCACCGTGTCGTTTGAACATCTAAGACTCAAAATGCCCGAAGCTTCAAGTGATAATGATGAGGAAGAAGATGGAAAGCAAGGCGGATACGTGGAATTCGTGATCCCGAAGAAAGAAGACAAAGGCAAGGAGAAAGAGAAGGAAAAAGCACCGGAGGACGACCTCGTTTACATTGCACCTATCCGACATGATCCAGGGAGTTACAACTTACCTATTTCTTGTCATAAATTTAAAGGTCTTGCTTTAGTGGATTCAGGTGCCACACTTAATATGATGCCCGTTGGTTTTTGCAGGAAAATGGGAATTACACAGATCCTTCCAACGGACTATCAATACCGAGGCGTGAACGGTTATATGACAAAGCCGTTGGGAATAGCGGAAGGAGTCCCGATTCGCATTGGGAAGTTTGTTTATTACACGGACTTCATTATAGCTAATCTCCCAAAGGACACGGAGATCCCGATAATCCTCGGGAGATCTTTCTTGCACACCGCTCAAGTGAATACCAATATGCGAAACCAAGTGACGAGCTTAGGCTATGGAGACAATCGGATTTACTTTGATCCTAACGGAGAGCCGGTTAGACACCTAGATGAACCATACGAGGATCCTTCTCTGGCCTACAACAAGAGCACGAACCGTCCGTTCCTCCCGCATGAGCTTGGAAAGAAAACGGAGGATTATCCGAACCCGATGCATCAAAAGGATCAAAAACTCAAGGAACCGGGATCTTCCAAGAAAGATCACAGAAAGAAGTAGGGCTCGTCAGCCCGACGTGCCAAGAAATGAGCCGAAAGTGGGGTCGAGCTCTAGACCCGTCCAAAAATGAAGCGCTTCTCGGGAGGCAACCCGAGCTTTTTCGTTTTCTTTCGTTTTTAGTGATTTTTGTGTGTGTTTTTATTAATGTTTTCATTTGATATTGCTTAGGTAACCATACGGAGGAGATAGAAACCAAATTCGAGCGAATTCGGAGTGCGATGCAGATTTTCAAAAGTTGGAAACAGGGAGCACTTCGCGATCGCGAGATTCCAAATCTGGCGACGCGAAGTTGGTAAGCCACGATAACAGGTAAAAATTCGAACCTCGCGACGCGAAGAGAGCCGTTTGGCGACGCTAAACTTTTAAAAACTAGGGTATTTTTGAAAACTGCCTGTTTGGCGACGCGAAACCCTGGGTTTCGCGACGCGAAGTCGGGACTGACGGGTTTTAAACCCTCCTTTTCTCACTTTTCACAAACACACAAACCTAATTTCTCTTAGGCGCCGCCAAACTCTCTCACGTTCTTGCAAAATTCGACCTTCTTGAGCTTCAATTTCATCTTTCAACATGAACAAGGTACGTTTCCTAACTTTAATTTCGTGAGGATTGCTTGATTTGGTAAATGGAGATCTTGTTTTGGGCATCAATGGTGTTTGTTTGCTTAAATGGAATTAACATTATTCTTGATACACCATTGATTGTTTAGAGCTTATAGGTGGATGCATGCCTTATATTGTGATTGAAATCTTGTTTCTAGCATGCTATTTGATTGTTTAGTCTAGTGATTGTGGTTAAATGATAAGTGTGGGGATTTTGAGAACACCCAAAATCCCCCATTCCTTCTTGATTAGCTAGATTGGTTTGTAATTGTGGTTGAACTAAAAGTTCAAGTGTGGGGATGTTCCACATCCCCTTTGTCCTTCGATTCGTATATGATTGTGATGCTTGAACTTGTTAGTCGTATAGTATTTGTCTCGTTTGGTCTTGACATGAATAAACCTTGTCTTGCATTTATTGGATAAAAAGCATCTAAGACAATGGTAATTGGATTTTGTAGAGACAAAGAACCTGCTCGTCTACGACCGCCGCAACTAACTTCCATGCACCGGATGGAAGTCATGTTTTCACCTCGTTTGCGAACGACCCGACTTTGAATGCTCGAATGAGGGAGGAGTATCGGGACATCGTTAACCAACTTCTTTCCCGCCAAGTTCTTATGCCAAAGAGAGTCGATTGGGATCTTCTTCGATCAATGAGTGTCGAAAACAACATCAAGGCGATTCTTGAGAAACACGCGTATGACGAGGATGGCAATGAGTACTACATATGCCATGCATGGGAGCGAGTTTTCGATATTTCCGAGACCCTCTACCGAGAGCTTATCGTGGAGTTTGTGGCCACGTTTCATTTCGACACAATCAAAGCATTTGCGGAATTTCATCAATCATGCATGACTTTCCGACTTGGTGGCGTTTGGAGATCTCTTTCTTTGGTCGACTTTGCTCTTGCCTTGGGGATATATACCCAATCGGATGTTGATGCTCCCGGATTCGAGGAGTACATGTGGGCGACTTCAAAGAGACCCGATGATTTTGATCCGCGTTTGGCTTGGTCGATCTTGGGTGATGGTGATTATCATGGCAATCTCAAAGTTAAAGGTTTTCTTGCTTCGTCGGATAGACTACTACACCGCATGCTCATTCAAGCGGTAAATGCTCGTTCTTCGAGTGAGGAGAAAGTGACCGTGCATGACTTGTGGCTTCTTGAGCAGCTATCTACGGATGATAAATATCCGAATGCTCCATATCTTATCGCCGTGCAACTCACCAAAGCGAGCGGCTATCGGGATGGAAGTCGTTTGGTCGGTGGCCAATATATCACATGCCTCGCCAAACACTTCGGTATCCTAACCGACGCCGCTATTGCTTCGATGACGAACCTCGGGGAGATGGCATTGATCGACATGGACCAACTCCGAGGCATGGGCGTGGCGAGAGTTGAGCATATGATTGGAAGAGACTACAATGCATGGATCCATAATCCTCAAGCTTATAGGAGTCAACCGAGAAGTCAAGCACCAAGGAGCACGCATGAAACCGGCGGAACGAGTGGGGCGAATGTGGGTCAACAACCGGCGGATTGGACAGCATATTCGGGTTACCAAGACTTGAGTAACCAACTCTCGGAGATGTTACTTTCTTATGACCGGCATCAACAGCACATGGAGTACAACACAGTGGAGGCTCTTCACCAAGCCAACTGGCAAAGTGGAGTGATGAACCAGATGGTTTCCCACTTCGGTATTCAACCGAATACCGCTTATGCTCCATCTCCATATTGGCCATACTCCGAGGATGCTCCGCCCGGTTACCCGACTTACGAGGATTGGCAAAACCAACCTCGTGGCCCTTATTGATCTTTCTCTCTTATCTCCGTTATTCGATATGGTTGTCGTAAACAATTTTATTTTTCTTTTGAACTGCGTGGTTATGTTTGGTTGAACAATTTTTATTTTCGTTGGATTGCTTAGGATTTTAAGTAGCTTATTAATAGTTTGATTTGGTTTGTTTTTGTTAGTTCGTTTTTACTTTTTCTTTTTTTTCTTTTTGGTAGATACTGCGGTCTATGATCTATGATCGAGCACGAATTTTTGGACCACTCTCAGATCAGAACAGATTTCGTCACATAACCCGGGAAGTTTCTCTTTTTCCCAATTACTCCATAATTGTTTTAATTGTTGCATTGAGGACACTGCAAATTTTAAGTGTGGGGAGGGGGTTAGACTTATCTGTTTAAATGGGTTCACTTTTTGCTTATGGATTGTCGTTTTTCAAAATTTTGAAAGCTTTGAGATTTGACCCCATTTTTTTTCGAAATCTGAGATTGTTTTTGAGACTGAGTTGCTTGCATAGGAGAACACTGAATAGGATTAGTTGAGTAAAAGGATGTCTTGGAATACTGATTACCATGAGTGCCTCACCCGATTCCATTGAGAGATTGAGCCTTAATTGTTATTTATCTGTGAGGAATGCCGACTTTAACCCAAGGTAGAACTTGTCATTTGAATGCTTGTCGAGACCACATAAGAGAAGTATTTATCACCATTGCACTGATAGAGGCCTTCGTTTCTAACCCTTTTAGCCTTCGTCAGATAACCTCATCTTAAGGTTATTTGATTTGCCTAGCCTTTAATTGAAAAGTGTTCACTTTTAACACTTTATCCCTTGAAACCATTTTGAGCCTTAGCCTTTTCATTTGTTACCCACTATACACTTTATCATTGAGCCTAATTGTTTTATCTATCTTTTGGCCGTGACTTAAATTTGAATCTTGAGATGTTTTGATCCAGTTTTTCATATCTGACAGTTTTTATGGGATTGAGATTTAAAAGAGCCCAAAAGCAACATAGTTGCTGCTCTGAAAAAAAAAAGAGGAAGAAAATATTTGACACTCAGAAAAGAAAAGAAATATCAAAAGAGCCGAGAATACAAAAAGAAAAGAATGAGAGCTGAAAAGATTGAAAAAGAATTTGTGCCCCAAATAAGCCATAGGCTTAGGCCAATTCTAAAAGAAAGAGAATGCTCATCCCAAAAGCTTCACTGTTTGAAAGTCAGACTGTTTCACTGTTTGGATCATTACTGATTAAGTTTTCAAATTTTTGTTGCAATACCCTTAGTCACTTATATATCCTTTATCCTACCCTTAACCCTTAGCCTAACATTACAACCCAAAAGTCCTCTTGACGGTTGACAACTTCTCAGTGGTGGAGATTAGATTTGGTGACAAGCTTATGCATGAAGGAATTAGTCAAGTATTGGTGTGATCACTTACATATACACTTTGACCCCCGAGAGATACACTTTATATTGTTATGTGAGGATAAAAGGTTGGCCTTGGTATCCGATTACTTGATGAGTCTTGTTTGTGTGTTCGATTATGTGAGTATGCTTTGTTCTTTTTGATGATCTTGGGTGGAGATAATTTTGGAGTTATCTTTCTTATTTTTCAGTCTTTTGATTGAGGACAATCAAAGCTTAAGTGTGGGGATTTTGATAACACCAAAATTATACATGTTTTGGTTGAACGTAATTGCATAACTTTACCCCATTTCTCACCCATTTCTGATGATTTCATGCACTAAATGAGCTTATTATTGTTTGTAAAGGATTTGGAGGCCGTGGAACGGAAAAGTACGAAAAAAGGCGAGAAAACGTGAAAAATGCACAAAGTCAACACAGGAGAGACTTGGCGATCGCGAGATTCCAAATCTGGCGCCGCCAGATTCGACTGAATTGAAGATTAGGGTTGACTTAAGTGTCTGGCGTCGCCAAACCAGCAGTCTGGCGATCGCCAGATGTCCCCTGGACGTTTTCCTTTAAATATCAGCCTTCTCCTTCAGTTCAAAGCATGTTCGATACACGAGAGAAGTACGGGATACGAGGAGGAACGAGAGTGGGAGTACGAAGGGTGCCGATACGCTGCGGGAGTCGATCTCCGATCATCTGTCGTTGTACTATCGGTACCACGTCGATGTCTACTTTTGTTTTCTTTTTTCATTATGCGTAGTGAGTAGTTTTTAGTAGTAGTGCTTGTCATGGTCGATGAACCTTTATGGATGATACTTTTGTGATTAATGTTTACTGGTTTGTTTTGATTAATTGAATGTGTGCTATGGTTCTTTTCTGATTAATAGTGTTTTGGCAATTTGAATTCAATTGGTTGGGTGTATTTGTTGGACCAAAACAGATAGACTCCGAAAGGATAATCAACCTACCTTAGCCTGACTTTGGACCAAGAAGTTGTGTTAAGGGGTTACCTGGACCAAGAGTGACCGGATAGTAAAAGAGCCACTGCAATATTGATTAGGAAGGGTTTACCGATTCTAGATTGTGGACCAAACGATTTAGGATTGGGATTAGGAGGATCGTGTCCTAGTCATTAACCATAATCTTCGCATGTTAGGGTATCCCAGACTTAAATTCCTACAATAGTCAAAACAACCAAACCTTCGACCTATTCATATTATCCATTTTGGGGATTCACTTCACCATGATAAGTACTGCTGTTTTTCCTTAATATAATCTTAAATCATTATTTTACTTGCTTTCTTAGTTTTTACTTAGTTAATTGTCTTTTAAGTATTCAAACCTTTTTCATATAAAACCCCCCTTTAGGTTAATTAAACCGATTTAGACTAATAATCTACGATACCTTGACCGTTCCTAGTGGTAGATACGATACCTGGACTTTCCTACACTATATTACTCACGATCAGGTACGCTTGCCTGTATATGTGGTAAGACGGTGGCTAGGCATTAGGTTAAAACTTGTTACGCTCTTTATATACAATAATTACCGCATCAATGACTTCATACCAATAGATAGAGATAAAGTTTGTTATATTCAATAGATAATTTTGGATTAATTTTTAATAATTTTAAATTTTGAATCAGTGTCATATGACACATGACACATATGCATATGATGTGGCAATGGCTCACCAGAACGCGATACGTGTCAACCGGTTACTCTTTTATTATATATAGATTTGAAATTTCAAGTTCAATTTTTATTGCTTGATATTTGAGAAATAAGTTCGGCAACAAATATGACATCAATGACACTCAGGAAAAAATGGGATGTGACAAATTGATAATATGATATCACAATGTCAATTAAATGAATTACGTAATTAGTTTTAAATTTCATGAGTTAAGTGATGGTTTCGCCTAAATGGCCGACTAATTACTGATAAATAATATCCTAGTTGAATAACTACATAAATTGGTGTCAACAAAAATACCATTTGTTGAGTAGTAGATTTTCTTGAAAAGTTGTAAATTATGCGCCCGAATGATTCTTGTTCCTTGAGATGCATGTCGAGGCCATTTCATACTGATATTCAAACGGGCTAGTGAGAAGTGTTTGACCCAACTAATTATCAAGCATTAAGTACGGGTTTTTTCTTACTGATTCTAGTTTTCATGACGACTACAGGTTGTCTAGGTATAAGATAAGCAGTAACTCATTATATTCGTCCAAATTCCATTATTAGCCAATGTTAGACTCTCAATAGAATAAGCGACTACTATATAGGGTTAGAAATGGAAACAGTGGAAACTTGAAAACGACCACACGCGTTAGCAACCCTTAGAAAGGATATTATGATTGTATATGACGAACAAACGTGCTCAAAGACAGTCATAATCGGTAAATCTTGTAGATAGTTTGACCACCCTTACTAGTTAGGATACATGATAAGCGAAGGATCGTGTGACAAATTGAGTTAACATGAGAAGCAATAATGTGAATCTAAACCATTGATCACTTTTAGTCTCATACCCTCCCATGAATTACAATTTAGAATAGAATTGATCTGGTACACCTTATCTCGATGCATCTCATCCAATTGGGCATCCACTTTTCATCCAACGGTTGATGGCCACTTCTCACATTAACCTCAATTTCTTACCAAAACTCAACCCCTTATATAACCCACCCATTTCTTGATGATAATATGTACTCAAATTCAATTTTGCATCCACCTCTTGTTAAAAACTAGAAGGAATTCTTAGAGTAAACATGCATGGTGTACATGCATGCATGATCCTGTTGACAGATCCCCTTAAGCCTTTATGTTTTATTATAAAAGTAAATGAAATGACTCTTTTATTCTTATCAAAATATTTTTTTTTGAATTATTTTCTATAAAAAACTGCCTATTTGTGATAATAATGTTTTAATAGTTTTTATAATACATACGTACAATAGGTATTTTTTGAAAATAAATTATTAGTTTAATAAGAAAAGTACGTAGTTTTTTTTAATGACATGTTGATGCAACGGAGTATCATCGTGCCACCATGACACCAAGTCACGATGACCCAAGTTCAAAACTTCTCCAAGGAGAATAACCACCCCCAGCCTAGCCATCCAGTTTTTATTTAAAGGGCTTCAATGCCTCAGCTGGGATTCGAACCCGGCACCCGTTCAGGAAAAATCCCCCACAATGGACTCCAACAGGAGTCGAACATCTGACCTTCATCATGTGGGAACTATAACCCATACATCAAACCAACTGATCAGTTGGCCATCATTTGCAAATAGGTAGTTATTTTATTAATTTAATATATAACAATTTTTGAAATGTAAGCATATAATTGGCTGAATTTGGTCCTATTGCCCAATTGGGAAGTTTGTGGGTCCAAATTCATTCCTGGCTTGTCATTAATAGTAAGATGCTTCTAATTTTGAATGCATGCACCTTTTCAAATCCCAATTCAGTTTATCTTGTAGTATATCTTTTTGAAGTAAATTACAGATTTAGTCCATGTAATTTGCTGAGTTATTATGATTCGGTCCTAAAACTTTATTTATTATCAAAAACCTTAAACGGTTTACAAATATTTTTGTTTTGAATAAGTGGAGGCTAGCCCTTTATTCAATACAAGAGTAAAACTGTTATTTTAGTATCTCGATGAATCCCTTGTTACGCGTCTCTAAATCTTGAAGAAACCCTTGTCGCCAGGGACCCCCCCCCCCCCCCCCCCCCCAAAAAAAAAAAAAAAAAAAAATCTCCTAACTTATTTCTTTATGTATTCTTATCAACATCTCCAACAATGAATATTGTTTAATCAGTGGCAACAACACATCAAGCTTCCCTCTACCCACACCACCCCTTTGTATGTGTTCTTCAACGTAGCTTGTTGCAGATACATAATTTAATGATGAGATAACACAATAGTTTTAAGCTGAGTTTGGATCACTTCAAGGTGGTGGCACGCTGACTTATTATGTTTCATGTTGAGTTTGATGTTTCTCTTTACTTATGTATATATCCCACGTGATGTTGGTTTTGATTTAGTTTCCATTTTTTATTTTGGGATTTTATGACCAATTGTTTAAGTATTGTTTATATTTGTATGTTCTATATGTATGGTGATTTTTTTGATTTTATGTTGGTTTGTAATTGAATAAATTTGCACAAATATGATATACTATTGCATTTACATGTTGGTTGGTTGTTTTTGATGATTAAGGTGGAGATGAAGAACATCCAATAAAAAATTAAAAATAAACCAGTTATAAATTGATAAAATTGCCTTCATGAGAGGATGCTTAATGCTAGAATTTAATGGCGATTAGGGACTTAGGGTAAAGAATCAATTGAAATATAAAATGCAGATCTTGATTAAAATTTTTTAGTAATAAAAGAAGTTCAAGGACAAAATCAATAATAATTGATAATCATAGAGACCGAATATGTAATTTACTCCTATAAGTGTATACTCAATATGGCTTAATTACATGATAATTCTACCAACTATGATCAATGTTTGTTCTCTATAGGGTATTTTCAAAAAATTCGTTTTGGTGTATAAAATAGATACGATATTTCAAGTATTTAAGTACATAGTTTTGATATGAGATTGCATGAAAATGTAATGAATTTGTCCGACAAATTGTTTATGGTATGTAGGTTAGTCTAAATGTTTAAAATATCACATTTTAAGTATCATAATGAAAGATGTTATGTTTTTATTTACTTTGTCTGCCCAATATTTGAAAAAAAAAAAACACAAATCCATCCACTAGTATCAACAAAATCATTACATTTATGTCAGACAGTTGTATCTTCAAAATTTTGAATTTTTCTACTGTTTACAAAATAATGTCAAAGTAGACAGGCCGACCATGTTTAGGTGACCTGTACACTTCTAGAATGATTCGAGATAGGGGTTGAATTGAGTTTTTTTAGTATATTAAACATCCATGATTAGAAAACTATAATCGAAATAATTACACAAACAGTTTTTAAATAAAAACGATTAAGGAGAATATGAACATTTAAAACCCCAATGGGGCAGCCTACCGGTTAAGGCTTGGTGTTGGGAAAAAATCCACCCAACTTCGAATCCAGGGGTGAGCAACCAGGGGCCACTGAGTATTAATCTCAGGGGAGCATGCTTTAGCTCTCGGTAAAAATTGCCAATGATGTAGTCTAAGCAAACCCAGGTGAACCTTATAAAAAAAAATGAACATTTAAGCATGTCATTCGAAACATTACTCATTTAATCTAGATGTTTTTAGTTAAACTTTTAATCATACCTGCATAACCTGTTAGCGATAGAATAATAATCCAGATTAACCACTTTTTGTATTAATCCATTGGCATTGCCTATTTGTAAACAAGACACTTTTGAAGATAATGCATGAACATAAAGATATAAATCCACATAATACCAATTATTATTAATAATGAGTCAATCTAAAACCATCTAACTAAATGTTTAACAAATAATGATAAAACATGTAAAAAAGACAAAATGCATGACACCACTAGAAACTAAAAAACATGAAACTTTTAGTGAGATTTGAATTCAAGGCCCACATCAACGTTCCATTATTATTTATCGTCTTTTTGATTGAAAATCTTGAATTGATGACGAAAAAAATTGTCATACTTTATGATTTTTAAGAAAAAAAAGAAACACCCCAATTAAAATCAGACATTTTGATTTCAACTTTTTTCTCAAAAGATGGAGAGTATGTTTGTGTATCTTTTTAAAGATTCAAGAAAATGTCCAAGAATTTCACTTCTTGGTTTTCTGGTTGTCGTAATCAAGAAGATCCTCTAGCAACTGATCATCGTAGCACTCGAATTCGAAAACTTCTCTACCTTGACCACTAGCAGAATTCGAAGAAGACTCCGCAGTGGACGAGGTGGCAGACATGGTGGACGACGAAGCATTATTATAAGCAGTAGCAGAGAATGTAGGTGGATATTCATCTGGAAAGTTAAGAACCGCCATGTGTCCTCTCATTTGAAAGGCGGCTCTATCGTAGGCTCTGGCGGCCTCCTCCGCCGTTGCAAATGTACCTAGCCAAACCCTAGTACCTTGTCTGTTAGTGTCACGTATCTCAGCCGCGAACTTCCCCCATGGTCGCCTACGAACTCCTCTGTACTTGACCACCTCCTCCTCCTCTGCCGTGCCACTATCGTCCTTGTGGTGGTGTTTGGAACGGCCTCCACCCCGATTCATTGATTGACTAATTGATTGATGATTATAGGATGATTTGTAGACAAATTGTAGGGGGTTTATATATAAGGGTGGAAATGGAATATTTATAAAAGGGTTTGGTGGTGGAAAAATGGTCAAGAATCAAAAGGTGGTTATGGCGGAAATGCGAGAAGGTTTGGAAACTTCTTTTAATTTGGTTTGAATTTGAAACGTGGGTCAATCAAAATTCTTATTGACTTCTTGATGGCATTTGGTTTTGTGGTTTATATAAACCCAAATCCATGCATGCATAATAGATATTAATTTATATAAATAATTTTTAATTTTTTGTTAAATTATTTTGGATTTTAGCATTTTCATGTTGAAATTTTTACTATCATATAATCTAACTTTTGAAGCTATCCCAAAATGAATTCACACTGTCTAGAAATCCGATACATATAAACCAATTTCAATTGTTAATCTACGTACTCTATTATCTATTTTATTTTATAAATATATCGAGTGTTTTCGAATATAAAACTATTATCTTAATTAATAAATTTAATCATCTTTCATAAAATTTCAAGTCATAATTTGTTGGTTTGTAATATTTATAAGGTTTAAGGAAAAACCTCAAAAAAACAAAAAACCGAGAGCCCTTCATCTGGATCTTATGAACTTGTACATATGGGTAACTTGAGTTCTTCTTGGGTTTTCTATGCACAAGTGTATTATACACCTATGTATATGCACGTGTTCGTATTACAAAATTATCCATATGCACAAGTGCAGACGATCCAGGTGGAGGGCTACGAAGTTTTTCCTCAATTTTCCATTTATTTGAGATTTTCAATTGAACATGACCCTATATATACATTATATATATATATATATATATAAATATTTCTAGAAGGTATCCTTTACTATGCCCAGACTAATCCTAACAAATAATAGTCATAGGACATTAGCTCCGATAAATTTAGTGTGTCTAGAATTGAATCTTGGACAGATGGAATAATTCCATCACATCCCCTAAACCTTAACCACTATACCACAATTCTTTTGACAGTTAGCATGTATATTTTTATAGTTTATATGTAACAAGAGAAGGGGTGGGTTCAAATGTGAACCACTTTTTGGTTGTGAACGTGAGGACAGCCGAGAGCGCGACACGTGGCGGATGACTAGACGCCACGTCAAGTCCACGGCGGATGACTAGGCGCGATTCATGGGAGGGCAATGAATTAAAGATAGGGACCACACTCAAAGCCGCCACGTGTCGCGCTCTCGGTTGTCCTCACGTTCACAACCAAAAAGTGGTTCACGTTTGAACTTTCCTCAACAAGAAAGCTAAAATGTCGAATATTTGAATAGGATTTTATTTGGATATTAAACTCAAAGTATTGAACTCTTTTTATTGACATAAAACCTTATTAATTTCATTTTTATTTTTATTTTTGAAAGAGGTATCCCAGACCATATTGGGCCCAGACTAATCCTCGGCAATTTTTGGGCCGAAGCCCGACTGCTAAAGCATGCAGCCCGGGGTCGAAGCCCCCGTACCTTCAGAATGCGTCCCCCAGGGCTCGAACTCGGGTTCACCACTATGTAGTGCCCAAGCTTTACCACTATGCTAACACTCATTTGGTTTAATTTCATTTTTATTGGTTTACCAATAAATAAATAAATATTGGTTGGCCAGTAAAAAATAAATTAATAAATATATATCTTGATATTTAACTAAAAGTAATAATTTGTTCAAATTAAACCCAAAACAAATTGAACTTTAATTACACATATAAAAAGCTAGAGTTTAATATTTGGTTTCAACTTAAGTACCCTAATCAAATGTATTTTTAAATAGAAATGCAGGTTAAAGTGGGAGCTTGATATAAAGTTGAATTACAATGGTGGTCCTTTAATCCTTTTACATATTTAAATAGTTGAAAGAGTTAAACTGATATGTTAATTAGTTTAATAGTTTAATCGGCTTGATTAATCCCTTGTTTAACGGTTTAATTAATATTTAATATTTTGATGGATTGAAAATGCCAAAATAGCGGGTGTCCAAGTGGATCATTTGTGAATCCGACACGATGTGTCCTACCTAGGGGTGAGCATCGGAACCGGGTACCCGCTTTTGGAACCGGAACCGCTATGGAACCGCCGGTTCCGGAACCGGAACCGATGTGAGTGGTTCCGGTTCCGATTCCTAAAATACGGAACCGGTCGGGACCGGTTCCGGTTCCGGTTCTCAATTTTGTGGAACCGCTAACCGCCGGGTACCCGCCGGAACCGGTTAGGCTATATATACGTATATATTTATATATTAATAAAGGTAATTTTATATATATGATTATTATGTTTAATAGACTAAATTTAAAATTATTATTTACCTTTTACATTACGCATAAACTTACGACCGCTTTTTCACTCGACTTATTTATTCTCTTAATTTTGTTGATACTTTTATATCGTATTTAATATTTCAAGTTGTGTTTTTTGTTATTTTCATTTTCAAAATTGTTGTAATTATTTATATAGTTTTTATCGGATAAGTTTTCATCGTTTTACTATTTATTTCGTTACGTTGTGACTATGTAATAACTAATAATTTCTTTTTTATGACATAAAATATAAAAAAAAAACATTTAAAAAATTAGACACCGGGTACCCGGTTTCGGAACCGGAACCGGCGGTTCCGGGACCGGTTCCCAAATATGAAGAACCGGTGCAACCGGTTCCGGTTCCGGTTCCTTCATTCTAGGAACCGCCGGTTCCGGTTCCGGTTCCGGTTCCATGAATTTTGGCCGGGTACCCGGTTTTGCTCACCCCTAGTCCTACCTATCACTATATCTCTCTCTTTCTCTCTCTCTCTCTCTCTCCCATGCACGTACATGTATAGGGGTCGTATCCGTTACAAATTGGATAGTTTGTACAAACTATACAAACCAATCTTGATCATAAATGTAGATGATCAATGGTGTGAATTAATTCAGTTCATAAATTTTCACTTAAGCACATTTGAAAACCACCTAAAAATTAGAAGATAAACAAAATCAATGGTTAAGATTAGGTTTGTACAAATGACTTGGTTTGTATTTGATACAATGACGGACCTAGAAAATTTTCAAATGATGGCACCCTTTAACTATAAAAAATATACATGTTTAGATATTTTTCATATGAAAGATATTCGAATCTTGTTATTACAATTTAAAAAAAAACAATAAATATGAAATTAAAAACTAAAAAATGTGGCTAACAAGATTAAACCCAAGAACTTACCTTTAAAAAGCAAGAGAACTAACCAACTTAACCAATAAATGTTAGTATCTTTATTACAGTTTTAAAATATATATGGTAACACACAACAAACTAATACCTTAACAATTTTCACGACCGTATATTTTTTTTACACTGCGTCAGAGGAACGAGACGGTGGCACGTGCCACCTTTGGCCCTCACGTAGGTCCGCCCATGATTTGATACTTCCCCTACATATATATATATATATATATATATATATATATATAGTAAATCCTGTAAAAACCATTTTATTAGTAAAAACTCGTAAAAAAATATTTTTTTTTTGCGATTTTTTCCATCAAATGTTAGAATTGATATATTGTTTCACATATATTTTTTTCTTCATAAGGTAAGTATCACCCATGAATTGGTTTCATAATATGAATCAAAATTTTGTATATTTTCGATTCATAATATTAATAAAAAATTTATCTTTTGCATGGATGATACTTACATTATGAAGAAAAAAAATATGTGAAACAATAGTTAAAATCATAGTATTTGAGAAAAAAATCATGTAAAAAGTTATTTTTCAATCGGTTCTCACGGGTTTTCACTAATAAAATGGTTTTTATTTAATTAACACTCTATAGAGTCCATTTCTATTGTGAACCATGTTTTTAGTGTGAACTTGTGAACCAGATCCTAGCCGTCGATATGCAAGATCGATGCTCAAGATTAAATGGATAGTTTATTCGAAAATGAGTACTGAATATAAAGGAAACTATCCATTTAATTTTGACCATTGATTTTACATATGAACAGCTCGGATCTGATTCACAAATCATCTATTATATACTTAAAAGCAAAACCCAAGGTTGCTTAGGTGGCATAATGTGGAGGCTTCATTCATATTTTACTTTTTTCTCATAATTTTGATTTTTTTAAATAAAAAATCTTCTCATTAAATAAGTTTAACTTTTAATTTATTTGATAATGTGGTTCATTTACTAGGGTCATTATGTAGAATATAAGTTATCCAACTTTTCATTCACCCTAAAAACCTTTCATATAGCAATTATTCACAAAATCATCAAATGCATCTCACAATATAAATACATCTATTGTTTAAGAAATTCCATCAAAATGGGGCTTTTGTTCTTTCTCCACAAATATTTGAGGTAACAACTTTTATGTTCTATTACATGTTTTGTACAAGTTACATTTATTGTTTAAGAAATGTTTTGTTGTTGTTGTTGTTGTTGATTTTGGTAACAATCATGGATCTATTTGCAGTGATCCATTCAATTGTAGGCTACAAACATGTTAAAAGACAACCACATCCAATGATGTGGTACGGTGGTGTAGTAAGAATTGTGGCTATGAATTTTCTTAAAATTTTAATTTCCTAATCCTACTAATGGATTTTAGTTATTATTATCTATGATTATATTTCCCTCAAACTTTAACGATAGTTATCTTTTTGGAGTTTTGGGTGCATGTGAAAAATCAAATGGATCCAAATCACAAAGTCGAACCTTTGCTAGAGAAGAAATGGTATTTGATGTTGTTGTTTTTAATTACTTTTGTATATCATATTTATATTTGCATATATAATCACCTAATTTCATGACTTTGTTTTTGTCTATTCTTCGAAGGAAGAGAGTTGATGTTCATCAAATGAGAGAAAATGAGAAGGTTAGTTGTTGGAAAAGTGAGACATCATAGCAATTTTTTTATGTATATTAAAGAATAAACCTCCAAGAAAGACGGTTTCTTATAAGAATCTAAATCCAACTTAATTTTTCTCATTTTTCTTTTTTTATCGATGTAATATTTATCAAACATTTATGTAATTAAATCGTTCATCTTCCTTAGTGACATCAAATTTAATTCACTCTATAGCAATGATGTGACACAATGACAGAGTTTCTTTGCTATATATTTAATTTCTCATAATGTTGATTTTTTTAAACAAAGGGTTGAAGTTAGTGAAAAGATTGAATATTAGTGTTGTTTTTATGTCTCAGATTAGTAGAAAGATGAAAATTTGAAAAATGGGGTTGTCTATACAAAGGGTTGATTGGTATGGTTGGAAAAATGTGAAATGATGTTGGCTAGCTATAGCTAAATCCAAGTTTAATATTTAAGTAAATAGTTGGCATAACGAGAAACAAGTATCCATCAAATATTGGATTGTGGTGATTTTTTTGTCCCACATTGATCAGAAATGTGAAAAGTTGAAATTGTAGGTAAGATATATAAATGCTAAGATATAAGTTAAATACTCATATTAATTTTGATCCATTTTTGTATTAAAAATAATTCTATTTTATTTAAATGACAAAGCATCTCATATAATAGTTAAATATTTCATTTAGTTTTATATAAACTATATTTATATGAAAGAATCAAAATTAATCAATATATATGTATAACGAGAAGAAATATCCATCAAATGCGAGATTTTCCCACATCGGTCACAACTGTAAAAGGGTAGAAGTGTAATTAAGTATATAAAAAATATTATTAAGATACGGGTGTAATGTTCATTTTAATTTTGATACATTCTTTATTAAGTAGTTATGTTTTATTTACTTAACATGTTATGTAGATAATTAAACATTTCATTTTTGTTTATCTAAACTAAACTTATATGAAATAATCAAAATCAATCAATATAATATATAAATGGAGAACCATAAAAATAATTGAGAAGCCTCTATTGATGTTTTTTTTTCTTAGATTTTTTTAAATATTGGTTTTTGTGAATAGATGGAGTATTAGTGTTGTATAAGTTGTTCCACGTTGATAGAAGAGGATAAATTGGAAATGAGAATGTGTATATAAAAGGTTACGATAAAGTTTAATTTTGACAAGTGCAACAAATGATATTTCTAATGAGTTACTCACGCTACCGCGCAACGCGCGGTTTTACCACTAGTTTATATATATTAAAACAAGAACCTCCAAGTATGAGGTGGCACTCTCTAAGACAAGGATTAGCCTTTAGAAATTTTCTCATTATTTTGAGTTTTTTAATTATCAAATAAGTTAAAGACTATTCTACCCTTAAATGATAATTATATGTTTAATTATAAGAAGGACTATTTGGTAATTTTACTTACAATTTAATTACCCTTAACTTCTAATTTATTTAACTTAATGGAGACATTAATTTACTCTCTTCATATTCCCATTTATCATTTATATATATTAAAGGAAAAACCAAGGAGTATGAGGTGGCACTTTCTAATGCCTAGGATCTCATTTATCTTTTTTCTCAAATTTTTGGTTTTTTTAATTGTTTAATATTGTAAATGACTTTTCTATCCTCATTTATGGATGTACAATTCATTATATACAATGTCATTTTGATAAATTTACATATTTGCATGTAAGATAACTCCAAATAGCCTCTTCAACTTCATCATAATTAATTTATTCATTAATTCTCATTAATTCATTGATTAGAGATAATCTTCATGATAAATAGACATTATTCTAGCTATATCATTGTAGTGAAAATTTTTTGTTTTACATCAAATTCAACTTCATAAATCGATATTCAACATCATCATTATCAAATTCTTCAATTACGTTAAGGTGTTTTCTTATCCTTAGTCCTTTTGGGAATTTTATCAATCTCATAAAGCATTTGGTGATGTCCTTGGTTTAGCTTTCAATCTCTTACATGTATTGCATAATAGCACTCGGTCATGTTTGTGGTTACCTTTGATTTTTATTGAAGATATATAAGAACTAACTTTGTCTTTTGATTATGTATTTGAGTTTTTCATTTTATATGTAAGGGGAAGTAAACGTTGAATTTGCCGATGACTAAATTGCCATGAAGAGAACCACGGTTTGTTCTCCACTTCTTAAATCTTGAAGGATTTTTTGTACTTCTCTTTCAAATTTTAGGGGTTTCTTAATCATGATTTCTATGGTTCTTATACGTTTTAGGGATTTTTTTTGCAGGCCTTCTTTATCCGTTCCCAACTCTTGGTATGTTATTTATATGTCTTATGTTTTGTTTTGTATTTAGTCATTTTTACTACAATATATACATATTGATGTGTATTATTTTCAAATAAAGTTAAATGTCTAAAATTTGAATTAATAGATAAAGTTTGATCCAATATATAAGACTATAAAAGTTATTATTATTTTAAGTTTTTTATTAAAATCAATACATAAATGTAAAGGACATTATAACCAATATAATATTTAATATTTTCCTTTATTTATAAATGAATTAGTTATTACATTTAATATCATTGAATAAAATAAATATACATTTAAATATGTATCAGTAACTCTCATTAATAAATAAAATGTTTATTACATTTAATATCACAAAAAGATTAAAAAATTACTAGAATCAAAAAGCTTTTTCATCTACATCATAGTTAATTATTCATTAATTTATTGGGTAGAGGCAATTTTTATGATAAATTATTATTCTACATAACAAGAATTGGATGATAGGAAATTTTTTGTTCCACATCAAATTCAACTTCGTAAATAGATATCAACATCATCTCAGTCAAATTCTTCTAACTTGAATTTTTTTCTTATCGTTACTCCTTGTGGGAATTTTGTCAATTTCACAAAAAATTTTGGTCATTTTCTTGCTTTAGTTTTCAATCTCTTACATGCATTCCACAAAACATATGGTTATGTTCATGATTTTTGGTTTTATTTTCAATTTTGACATTACAACATTTGATGCCCTTAATTTCTATTGAAGGTAAGAACTAACTTTGTTTTACGATTTTGTATTTGGGTTTCTATTTTTATGTTGTAGGTGGATGTAGACGTTGATTTGTTGGTGACTAAAATCTCCATGAAGAAAACCTCAGTTTAATTTTTTCTCCTTAAAGCTGCTTGCAGGTCTTTTGTATTTCTATTATGAAATTTAGGGGTTTTTTAATCATGATTTCTTCGGTTTTAATATGTTTTAGCTAGGGATTTTTTTGCAAGCCTTCTCCACCTATTACCAACTCTTGATATGTTCTTTTTAGGTTTTTATAAGCCTTCAGTTTTGTTCTATGTTCTTTCTTATTGATTTATGAAATGTTTCATCAAAATCGATTTAACAACTTTGATTCTATCTTATGTTTCAATTGGTTTATATGTTTTTTTTATTGTTTCACTTTGGTAGAACAAAACATGAAGACTTATTTAAAATGTATTAATCTATCATATTCGTATTTAAAATGTATTAATGTTTTTACCACCAAAAATCTTTTTTTTTCTATTGATATTGATGTTTCCTTTTATATTAGATTTAAGTATTTTAAAATAAAGAATGAAGACGTATTACAAATGTATTAATGTGCAACGGCTAAAAGAACAGCTAAAATGACGAGATATTTCATATAAAGTGAAATGGCGATTCATATTAGTTTAATATATTATTTGTAAAGAATCATGTCATTTAACTTCAAAAAAATAATCTAAAAAAAGTTTCGCCACCGCGCAACGCGCGGTGCACAACACTAGTTATTAATTAAAATGGAAAACCTACAACAAACTCCTTTATAAATAGAACCTAATGTCCATCAACATATGATGTATAGCAACATGTATGTTCTTTGTTATATCCTATTGAATTTGAATGTTTATTGTGTCTTTTTTGTAGAATCCACTTTCGCCGGTATTATTACCCAATCTTCGTAAAATTTTCAGGTGAAGTAACACATTTTTTATTTACTTTATGATTTATGTAAGTTATATGTTATTTTTGTGTGTGTATGTAATAACTATCATCGTTACCTTTGTTTTCTATCAAAATTTCAAATAATGATTATGCTTTTGTGAATTATGTGTGACTGTTACTAAACTTTCGAGTTTTATTTGGAATTTCTTTCAAAATTATAGTTTTTTTCTCCTTTATCTTTTCATTTAATATATATGTTGTACACATTGTTATTAAACAAGTGTTTTCCACATTGTTGGTTTTCTTGATATTTATGTTATAAGACGGTTTTAAATGAGGTTTTTTCCCCAATTTGTTTTGTTTACATTTTCATGGTTTCTTAAAATGTTTGTTTTTGTTGACAATAATCAAACTCTAAATTCTAAAATATAATCTATGTGGTTTATTTACTTTTGGTTTTGTTGTGAATTATCTCTTTATTCTTTTATATTTCAATAGTTTATCAATTTGTAATTTATAAGAAAAAAACACCAACAATGAGATGACATTTTCTAAACATTCTAATCCCAAATTTCTTATTTTTTTTTTCTAAAATATTTACCTTTTCTAATATAGTTATTAACAAAGTATTATACTAATTAAATTATTCATATTCTTTTTTGACACCTAAATTTCCTTATTTCTTTTATTCACGTCATTCTAATATTGTTATCCACATAACATATGGATAATGAATATAATCAACATATTTAAGAACTTATTATATATAAGAAATCACAATAATTAATATGTATATTATTATTTACATGATAAATTAAATATGTGTATTTCAATAAATAAATTAATATGTGTATGTTTATATATTTCATACTAACATCATGAAAACGTTACTTAAATGAAATACTTATGTTAATTAAAAATCTAATAACTTATCATTAATATACTTTAATATAACTTTAATGATAATTATCAATTGCTATTGTTTATATATGTATTGTTTAAAATACTAAACGGTAGATTATGCCATATATATTCATTTGTATAAATACTATTTTCATCACTCTTATATAAACATAACACATAAAAAATAAAAAATACAATGTATATCAATTAGACCTATTTTCAAGTGAAATTTTAATTCCAAAATAAAAAATACGATAAATAATTGAAGTCATTATATAAAAAAAATATTAAACCTTATAAATCTTGTGAAAATCAGTAAAAAGATATAAATGAAATTATAATTAATATAAAATAAATACATTTATAATCAATATATAGTTAAATATATTAATAGTTCTCTAAATATATGAGACACTTACCATGTTTAATATCGCCTGAAAACATACTTAAATAAAATAATATGTATAATTGAATTAGTACACAAAATATAAAATGACTACAATAATGTATAATAAAAAATAAAGTCAATAAAATAATTTGTGTAAAAGAAAATATGAAAGCAATATGTCACTTAAATTTAAAAAAATCAATATATTAGATGAAAAAAATTATTTATTACAATCAAAAAATACATATAAATTAATTCATACTCTATTATTACTTAGATTAAATCAAATTAAATATGTAAATTGAATTAGAATACAATCAATATATATATATATAATATGACATTCCTTTGGTTTTTAAAAACACGGCAAAAAAAAATTATAAACGATGCGTATCAAACATTTTGTAACAAGAAATGACTAAATATATATATGTGTGTGTGTGTGTGTGCCACTTATGAAAATATTTTTCATTTTAATTTTAGATATTATAAATTATTAACCGAATAATTACATTTTAGCTGTATTTGGAAAGGTATTTCTTTAAATTATTTTTTGCTACCGCGCAGCGCGCGGTTTTGCCACTAGTTTATACTAAAACATAATACACAAATGAAACTCTTTTTTATGTGTATATATATATAGACCGCATACGATGTTCCAAAAATGAATGATTTGTCGGCATCCACGATAGTAACAGTAGCATTGCTTATGATATTCTAGTTTCTATATTTGATGTGAGGCACCACAAATTAAGTACCATGGATATTCTAGTTTCTATATTTGAAACTATATATATAGTATTAGATTTAAATGAGAAGTGCTAAATAAATGAGAAATAAAGAAGTGATTATAGCCTTCTATTTTGTGGAATAAGAAAAGGTATTTTGGTAATTACTCGCATAATTCATATATGAACCACTACAATGATTCATATATGAATAATTGGAGTGGTTCATATATGAATTATGCGAATAATTACCAAAATATCCTTCCGTATTTCACAAAACTTACGGTACTCCTTTAATAATCTGCTGCACCACTTAATTTAATAACCATTGATCAAATAAATAAAAGGCTATGATCACTTCTCTACTTCATAGTTTTTTATCACTTCTCATTTGAACCTCCATATATATATATATATATAGGGGTGGGTTCAAATGTGAACCACTTTTTGGTTGTGAACGTGAGGACAACCGAGAGCGCGACATGTGGCGGATGACTAGGCGCTATGTCAGATCCACGGCGGGTGACTAGGTGGGATTCATGGGAGGGCATTGAATTAAAGGAGGGGACCACACTCAAAGGCGCCACGTGTTACGCTCTCGGTTGTCCTCACGTTCATAACCAAAAAGTGGTTCACATTTGAACTTTCCTCTCTCTCTATCTCTCTCTCTCTCTCTCTCCTCTCTCTCTCTCTCTATATATATATAGGGGAAGTATCCGTTGCAAACCAGTTAGATTGTACAAACTATACAAACCTAATCTTAACCATTGATTTTGTTTATATTTTGTTTATCTCCTAACTTTTAGGTGATTTTCAAATGTAGTTGAGAAAAAATCCAGGAACTGAATTAATCCACACCATTGATCATGTACATGTATGGTGGAGATTGGTTTGTATAGTTTGTACAAACTATCTGGTTTGTAACGGATACGACATATATCTATATATACACACACAATATACGTTGTATTCTAGTGAAAATGAACGTCATAGTGAGAACATGAGAATCAAACGCTAATTTTAATTATCTTTATCATGACCAAATTTTAATAAAATCATATACGTGATAGTGATTAAATTTAGGGATGTAAAAATTAACGAAAATGACTCAAAGAAAAAATAATTGAAAATATTTGAAAGAAATTGGAATTATATTACAAAGCCAACTCATCCAAGCGCTCAAACATATTTACACACAAAATGTTATTTTGACACGATTCCATGTGGAATTTTCCGTATAGAATCGATCTCTAAAGGGTGATTCATCACTAAACCGTCACAAAAGTTGGTAGGAGAGTTCAAATCATTGATAAATTACCGTTGGATTTTGTGGGTGATCATTTGAACTGTTGCTATTTTGTGAACAATCCATCGGTAATCAACAACAGAAAAGTTTCTGAATGATTTTTATGGGTAAATAACTAAATATGGTTTGTTTTGTAGTGTAATGGTTTCAGGCAAAATAAAAAATGTAATTAATTTGTTACATAGTTTTAAAGCTAAGGCGTAATATTACACTTTTGTTTATTTACCACGTAACGTTAGATTGAACATTTTAATTAAGTTTGTCGTTGTAACTTGTACCAATCGAATTTCGAGGATAATGCTTTAGTCATGTTTTCCTTTGTATTGTTTTGCTTGTTATAATTTGTTGTTATCCGCACTTTTCAGTCATTTTTTTCCATTTATCTTTTGGTCTAACACAATGCATTATATTCTAACTTGTCGGTTTGTTGTAACATTTTAATATAAGACAAATTTGTAAAAAAGATGCCTATAAAATATAAAGTTTTAGAATATTTTCAATAACTATGTTATATTATTTAAAAAAACATTATGTGAACTAAACGCTCATTAGATTTATGAACTTATAGAATTGGGTTTCACGAAATTCCAAAAAGTTTAATACAATAATACTTAGGTTGTGTTTGGCAAAAATAAGCTAGCTTATAAGCTAGTTCATCTAAACATGTGTCATAAACTAGCTTTTTGAAACGCTACTTTTAGTAGTTTTCTAGGAGCTTTTTGTGGTTTTTTTCAGTTATACCCTTATTAATATTAATTATTAAATTCAAATATATCTTTCTTGATCATTTTACATACTCATAAGCTAGTTTTTGCCAAACATAATCTATTTATAAGCTAAAAATCAGCTAATTTGCCAAACATACATTTAAAGTTGATGTTGTATTTTACAAGAATTATAAAAGCTATATTTCTAAAATTGTTGTTTTTCTTAAATTAAAAACCATGTAAGAGCATCCACAATGAAGGTTCTTTCTAAGGTTCTTCATGGGGTTTTTACAAGAACCTTCACTGTAAGACAGATGTTCTTGTCCAGTCACAGGTTCTTATTGGAACCCGGGTGCTTGAACAAGAACCCAAGTTCTTGTAATAGTTTCTTTTTCTGTTATATAATAGTTTACATAAATAAAATTATATTACAAATAAGAAGAGGGAAGTGAAGTTTTTGTAAGAACATCCATTGTAGAGTTTTACGGAGGTTCTTGGTTTGTTGAGATGACAATGACGTGATAGGAAAAAATATGGTAAGTGAGGTTCTTGGAGGTTTCACCACTGTGGATGCTCTAAGCTTCTTATAAAAAAAGTGAAAATTACCATTTTTACCAGCATACTATTCACTTTTTTCTATTTTTACCAACATTCTTTAATTTTTACCAATTACATCATTAAACTATGAATTTTTTTTAATAAAGCCAAGGTTTAGTTTTTTTTTTTCTCAATAGTTTCTCCCCAAATTAAGAGTAAATTACAATTTTGGTCCCTATGGTTAATACTCATTATCAACTTTGGTCCTTTAAAACTAATTAAATTTTTTTGTAAATCATGGTTACCTCTTTATTTTAGTTTTAGTCCATTTAAATAAATTTAATTATAAAGGTTAGTTAGTTTAAGGGTATTTCTATACTAACAACAACGCTTTTGTCATTTGTCATTGTTGTGTTATTAGATCATAGAGTAATTTAAATTTTATTATTGAAAATAATTAAAATAATTGTTAGAGATACTCTAAATGCAAACCAATACTATAATTTTAACATAAAACTCGATGGAGGCCAAAAGATTCAGAGAAGTGATTTAAGATACAACTTTAATCTTTTCGTAAAATTATTTATAAGCTTCTAGTCAACAGGGTGTGGTTTCTAAACACATATTGGCTCTAAATTGTCGTATATTCAAGCTAAAAATAAAGCGACTTTTTATATCGAAATGAACGGGAGATAAAAAAATTTATCTTTCAAATTTGGGGTTTTAGGTAAACATTTGCTTTAATGTATTCTCCAAATTGGAAAAAACGTTAAAAAAGTGGTAACATTTCAAAATACAAATGATTTCTTAAAAATATTATCATCATGAATGAGAAATAACTTTTTATTATATTATTTTCTATAAAAAGTCTTAGATTTAAATATTTACAAGAGATAAATAATAAATAAATAAATTATTATATGTACAAATTATTTCAGTGATATAATTAATTTGTATTTGGAATGCTAGTAAGCTACTGTGTTTGTCTCTCTTTGTAGTGGGTTTGTGCGTTATTGGCTATGTATTTTGTTGTGTAAACCTTTTTTTTATAATAAAGTTTTGATTGTTTCAAAATAAATATATATAATTAATTTTATAGTCTCTGAAAATATGAACCCATTAAAGATAAAAGTATTATGGGAAAATTATCATAACCATGATTATCAAAATTGCAATTAGTTTTAAAGAAGGATCAAAGCTGATAATGAGTATTAACCACATGGGCCAAAAATGTAACTTACTCTTAGTTTGGGGTAGAAACTATTGAGAAAAAAAAAATTAAACCTTGGCTCTATTGAAAAAAATTTGATAGTTTAATGATATAATTGGTAAAAATTAAAGAAAAATAAATAGTATATTGATAAAAATGATAATTTACCCTATAAAAAATATATCTAAATGATAAAATACTAATGGAACCAATATTCCAATGGGAACCCGTTACTTTCCTTATAATCCAATTAGATTTGCACTTCGTTTTGTTTTCCTAAAAAAACCATGTAAGATTTATTATTAAAAAATATATATTTAAATGATAAAAATACTTTACTTCAAAAAAAATTTGATAAAATATTCTAATGGAACCAAAATCCCAATGGGAACACCTTACCTTTTTTAATCCAATTAGATTTGCACTTGGTTTTGTTGGTTTTCAATGCTTGACTGCTTGTTTGACTTTTCTTAGTCAAAGTTTCAAGTGAAAAGAACAGTCAAACACACATGTCAATTTGGAAACAAAGAAAGAATATTCTTGTAAATTGACCATCAAAGAAAAAGGGAAATTGGGGTAAATAACCAATCCATCATATGGTTTTCGCGTTTAATCGGTTACTAAAGGTTCTAAATGACATGAGGTGTGACATAACAGTAAGGTTAAGTTTTAAGCCTTACAAGTAACTGGTTGTAAGACTTTAAAGTTGAAATGCCTAATGTCATACTGCATACAATGCCAACACCCCTCTCCTCACGCCATACTCCTCCATCGTCATCTGCTTTTATTCAATGATTTTTGAAAGGATATCTTAAACATTTTGTCTAAGCTAATCTCTGATAATTATTGACTCTCTTATTATCTGTGTCCTTGCGATTTTTTACTCTGTTTCGTTCTCTCTTCAAAAGCTGAAATTCTCAAACCCCTATACTAGAACCGAATAGGCTTCTCTTCGTCTTTCTACTACAAACTTTCGTCTCATTATCAAACATATCAAATTATCAATGTATCTCTAAAGTTCTATAGGTTCTAAATTGTAAAATAAAAAAATCATCTGGTATATATTTTGTTATGAGGCATAAGTTGTCCTATCAAATTTTATAAGATCCACTTGTTGATTAATTCCAAAACCTCTTATAAATGTAATATTATTGATTTATTGTACTCACTTATAGATTACAACACATAAATAATCAAAACCACGTTATTGATATAATGTCAACAATGGCAACAACATATTCTCATAGTTTTCTAATAGAAGCATAAGTCTCGTAAAAATAAAAATCGATACATCTAATTTAAACCGTAAACATCTAATGCTTAATTAACTGTCTGAATGTGTAGCATTTAGAATTGTGCCAGTGTAGTCACCAAATGATTTGTTACGACCAATAAAGTCTTTGTATTGAGTCGCTTCATAGCGTGCTGGTTCCAACTCGTTGACCAAAACCTTAGCCGGTTCAATGATGCATTCGGGCAACGGGTTCAGAAACGTCGCAATACTTATTCTAGTTTCGTCCTTATTATTCACCACTCGATGTTTAGCGCTTTTGAGCTTTCCATTGCTAATAATCTGTACATACCCGTATATAAGAAAACACTTGTTCACAATAGTAATCAGTAATGAATGCTAAATGTAATAAGTTTATGGAATATTTTTAGACGTCTTTCACAAACTTGATAGGATACTTTTGATACAAATGCATTATAAAACAAGTGTCATATAAAATGTCTAACAGGATATTTTGCTTCAAAAGTATCCAATTGGTATCAAGTTTGTTAATTAAGATGTCCAAAATCGTTCTATAAACATATTACAACACTTTTGGACATGACAAACAGGTGTTTGGTCTTATAAACATAAGTCATATACAGTTATCAATTAATTAAAGTACTTAAACACTATGGACATTCTATAAAGCCCGATTTTGTTGTAGAAGAAAAGTAGCATGCATGCATACCTCGAGTTGGTTACCTATGTTAACAACAAAGGCATTAGGAATGGCTCCAACGTTGATCCATTCATCATCTTTCAAGAACTGGAGACCGGTGGAATCGCCTTGATTCAAAAGGGTTATAAGGCACGGATCTTGGTGTGCTAATATTCCCATGGTTAGGCTCGGGTCCGGGCATGGTGGGTAGAAGTTACTCGACAATAGTTGAACTTCACTTTTGTCGTTAAGGTACCCTGGTTCGAGCCCTAGTCCTTTGCAGATCATCTCGAAAATCCTCGAACTCAACTTTTGTATTTCCACTAAATATGCTCCAATTACCTCCCTGCATATGCAGTTTTCACTTATGAGAATCTACATACACTATATATACACATATAGAGAGAGGGTTGTGTCACCTGTGACCACAAAATATCACTGAAACTTCACTTGGTTTTTTTACAATGTTTTGCTATGAATGTCAATGTTATTTTGTGGTTTCACAAGAAAACAAAATGTTGTCATATGAACCCAACCCTACACACACACATATAGGGGAAGGTTCAAATGAATCTTTCAAACTGAATGATGCATTATTTATGATGAATAACACAACATTTAGTCTGAATATACCCATGAATAATGCATCTGAATAATGATGTATTATTCAGACTAAATGAGACACGTGGCGTGTTCTCGATTGTCTTCACGGTCACAATAAAAGATGTGATTTCAGCCAAACTTTGGAATGTATATATATAGCTTCATTCAAGCTTTATTCATACTGCATAAAGCTATTATGCAAACTGAATAAAGCAAACCCGCGCGCCAAGTCGCACACGTCAGAGTGTGACTAAGCTTTATGCATACTGCATAAAACTTTATTCAGTCTGAATGATAGCTTTATGCATAATGCATAAAGCTTAGTCGCGTGTTTTTTCAGATTGCCACATGGTGCTCTTGGTTGTCCTCACGTTCACAATAAAAAAGTGCACATTTGAACTTCTTTCTCTCTCTCTCTACCTATCTATCTATCTATCTATATATATGTGGAAATTTATATACTTACTGATATCTGGTTGGTTTATGGGGCCATTGAGGAATGCATTCCTCCAAAGGATGACAAGGATGCTTAAGATTTTCCCTCCACAAATACACACCATCTTTGTTATAATCGGTGCTGTTTATGTAAATCCAATTCTTCGAATTCGGGATGATCCCACTTCGATCTTTCGTTGGCATGTCGAAGAATTCTTTCAAAACGTTCATCGCATCACTCATCATCTTTTCCGGGAATCCATGATTGATCACCTGCGGATTCATTACAAACCAAATTAATATATATTTTTATAGAAAGAGAATTCAATTAGAAACTTATCTTCGGCTATGAACCGGGGAACAAATGAGAGTGCGAAACTTGTTCCCGGATGTCCACATTCAGTATGAATAACGAAGGTGAACATTCATGCACTATTCATACGAATAATATAACATTCAGAATGAAAAATACAAACATTAAGAATGAATGATACGTGTATTCATGACTCGTGTATTTTCATCATGAATCATGTATTATTGGTTATGAATATTGTATTATATATTCACGATGAATAATAGAAGAATAACTCGTGAGGTGTGGACAAGTGGGGTGCTCTCCTTTGTCCCCTAGCTCACTACTGAAACTCGGTTTTCAATTGAACCCCCCCCCCCCCCTCTCTCTCTCTCTCACATACATAGAGGGATTTTCTTTTGTGAGCCAAATTAAATTTGTGAATCAAAACTGACCGCTCAAAGATTTTTTAGAAGTTTTTATTTTTCAAAAAACAAAAAAGGTAGTTATCATAATCAGCACAACTTTAATCATAGCCATCAATCTTTAATATGGATGATTATGATGTAGTTCACAAGTTCACAACAAAATAAGAGTTCACAAATGAAAATCTCTCTAGAGATAAAAGACAACATTAAAAGCATCAAGTTTTATATATAGGTAAAAATGGTGTACATGAAAGAAACCAAACTCTTGAGAAGCTTTAATGATTGCTTCAAGTGGTGTGTTTTCAAGATCTATAACTGGAATTGAATCACAAAATGAAGAATCAAGATTGTTGGGTCTCAATTCTTTGGAGAAAATGTAACCCTCAGGCACACTCTTCACATCAAACCACCTCAAATCTTTACCCTCTTTCATCTCCATTTGCAAATCTTTTCAACCAAATAGCTAGTGATCACAAGTGCAAAATACAATGATCATACAAGTGTATATATATATATAGAGAGAGAGAGATATGCATATAGCAATTTATTATTTATTTTGATATTTAGTTTCTTCTTTTTTAATGTTAATTAAATTCAGAAATATGTATTCAATGCATTAGATTCTCTGAAAAGCTGTATTTTGGATTGGGCGTTTTTTATTAGTACCTTTTTTTTTTTTCCTTTTATGGTGTTCTTGAATGTTTTTCCATAATTGTATTTGATGCATGATAAATCTTTTATTTATTTTATTTTTAGTATTGATAATTATGGTACATGTGATATATTTCTATGTTGTTTTTCTCGATTTTATTTTATAAATTTGTATGGTTTTGAGATAGCGATAAAATCTTGTGTTGGTAATCGATTTTATCATGTATTTTAGAGTATTTGTATGAATTCTAACTTATGTTTTAACATGTTTATTTGTTGGTTGGTACTTGATAATGTGTGACTTAGAGCATCTCCAATAGCTTTGCTAAAATTTTTCTAAAATAGAGAACATATAGTGAAAATTTCTAAAAGTATTTTTTTTCATCTCCAACACATTTGCTATTTTAGAGAAGCTATCATTACATTATACTATTAAAATAATCTATAATTTATCATCCCAATGCATTTTAAAAAAAGAATTAAATATATAATAATACAGATTCATTTTCATTGGTTAGATTGAATAAAATTTTAATTTCTCTCTCCAACTATCAAGTTTTAGGAAAATCTCTAAATTTAGAAAAATTTGAAGTTTTTTCTATTATAGCAAACAAGATAGCAATCCTGTTGGAGAGGTTTAGAGGAAAAAAACCCACTTTTTGCTATTTTAGCAAATCTGTTGGAGATGCTCTTAGTATTTAATAATATCTCTATTAAATTCTTTGAAAATAAAGAAAATAAAGATTTTGGTGATATTTGTGGTTTAAAAGATTCCTAATCAAGTTTGAACATTTCCATACGCATGTTTGGGACATTTAGGCTATGTTTGGCAAGCGTAGCTTATAAGCTAGCTGGTAGCTGATAAGCTAGCGGATAGCTGATAAGCTAGCTGTTGATTGATAAGCTTGCTAGTAGCTGATAAGCTAGCTGTTGAACAAATTATGTTTGGCAAAAACTAGCTTATGAGTATGTAAAATGACCAAAAAGGGTACCTTTGAATTTAATAATTAATATTAATAAGGGTATAATTGGAAAAAGCTACAATAAGCTTCTTATAAGCTACTCAAAGTAGCGTTTCAAAAAGCTAGCTTATAAGCTAGCTGATAAGCTAGCTTCCTGATACATGTTTGGATGGACTAGCTTATAAGCTAGCTTATCAGCTAGCTTATAAGCTAGCTTATGCTTGCCAAACCAAGCCTTAAGTGGAACTATGTTTAGATCTCAAAATTGTCAGGGATTAGTCGGGCTTTGGTCCGGACATCCTTCCATAAAAAAATTCCTAAATTAGAGAAAATAAGATGGAGAAGATAAAAATTCTCTAACTTTAGAGAATATTTAAAATTTTAAAATTAATTCGATGAGAGAACAAAGAAATAGTTTTTAAATTCATTTTTTGTCAAGATTAAGTTTAAATGTATCATTATATATAGAATTTATTTTATAGGCGTTCTGGTATTAATTTATTAAGAAAATATTTTTAGTGGTTTAATTAATTGAAATCTTTAAAATAGATGTATTAGTCTAATTATTAAGGTGATGCTATAGAGACCTTCTTTTGAGATCTCTGTAATTTATAAGAATTGGGAGGTCTGTTGTAAGCCAAATAAACTAATTAATTAGTTGTTATTTTAATTAATTGAATTTTTAAATATGTTTTAAACCAATCTCCACTTTTAAGAAATAGAGTGAATTGCAACTTTGGTCCCTATGGTTTCACGAAACCAGCACATATAGTCCCTATAAAATTTTTATTGCAGAAAAAACATCGTGGTATGCATTTTTGCTTGGTTTTGGTCCCTCAAAGTTAACACCGTTAAGTGTTTCTGTTAAGTCCTTTACATGTGTCTTGCACATGAGGGCATATTGGTCATTTTTACAAAAAATAGACTATAGGGACCAAAATTGCACTTCACTCTAAATTCTTTTTTCTTCTTCTTTAAACCCAGATTCATCTTTTCTTCTTCCTTAAATCAAACCCATATTCATCCCCCTATTCCTTCTTCTTCTTCTTCTTTTTACCACCACCATCATCTTCCCCTTTGAAACCCCACCTGTAATACCCAAACCCGGATTCATCCCCCTTTCTCTTCTTCTTTTTTACCACCACCATCATCATCCTCCGGCATATTCCGACGACGACCCTCCGGCGAAGATCCCTCCGACGACCTTCCGGCGAAGATCTAACTTCGTCTTCTCCGACGAGATTTGACGTTCAACTTCTCTAGCGAGATCTTACTTCATCTTCTCCGGCGAGATCTGAATTCATCTTCTTACCGATCTGCAACCACGAGGAAGAACTTGCCATCTCGACAACGAAAGACATTTTCAGATCTGCAACCACGAGGCTTTCAAGTTCTTTCGGCAAAGCCTTTTCCGGTGACTAAAGCCACCACCCTTATCGATCTGTGTTTCTCCATTTTCTCACTCTCTGTGTCTTTAAAATTTAAGGGTAGAAAAGTTATGGTGCCTATTTTGTAATCTCTCTCCTTATACGCCTCCTCCCTCCTTCGAATCCAACATGTTCAACTACAACGTAAGAGCATCTCCAACAGCATTGCTAAAAAAATTTCTAAAATAGAGAAAACAAGCTAAAATCTCTAAAAACATTTTCAATCATCTCCAACAGTTTTGCTATTTTAGAGAATCAATCATTATTTTTATTATTAAAATATTCAATATATTTAGTATTTCAATAAAAAAAATTAACCAACTTTTAAACAATTGGTGGAATGGATTAAAAAGTAGTTTCTCTCTCCTCATATAGAGATTTTAGATAAATATCTAAATTTAGAGAAAACTCAAACTTTTTCTATTTTAGCAATCCATTTAGCAATGCTGTTGGAGCATTTTAGAAGAAAAAAACACTATTTTTTCTATTTTAGCAATGCTGTTGGAGATGCTCTTAGGCTATTCAATATGGTTTTTTTTGGAAGGTTCACCTGAATTTGGCCAGACTTTATATTTGGTAATTTTTATCGAGAGCTGGACATGCTTCCTTGGGATTAATATTCAGTGGCTTTTGATTGCTCACCCCCGTATTCAAACTTGGGTTAGTTGTTATACCTTCCACAAGCCTTAACCGGTAGGCAGCCCCATTGGGGTTTATCCGCTATGGGCTTGCCGAAGCCTTTGGGTAGGGCTTCGGCTTCACCAGTTTCATCGGCAAACCTATCCCCTTCCTTTCGGCTTCAACCATCCCCGATTGTAACTAATTTTTGTAAAACACAGCATGAGCACTGTCGTAAACCAAAATTTGTAAACACAGTGTGCACACATTACACAAGTTATATCGTGGGATGGCAATATGCACCCAACAAAAACCTAAAATATAATTAGAATAATCATTGAATTCTAATAAAATACTAATGATTATTCTATATAAAACATTACATTATTAACCTAATATAAATTAGATCTAAATTAAAGTTTGGCCCATTAAATTTGTTTTTAGTCGTTAGCCATCCCACGTATAAGCCCAACGTATTCGATATTACGAATTTGGGTTAAAACTTGGCCCATTACTGAGCTCTATAAATAAAACTAAACAAACTAAAGTTTTTCGATCTTTTTTTTTCAATAATTCACATATAAATCTTATTTATAGCTTTTATTTTACGATATTTAGTTTTTTTATACTCAAATTTATAACACTAAATATCCAACAAACTTAATCGATACGGTTGAAAACTTTGTTGTACGATTATTAGGACTGAAGGTTTATAAAACCGAACATTTATTATAAGACATCAACTTGTAATTGTAAACAACTAGCGACGCTTAACTTTCTGATCCCGCACCATTTTGCAACACGTTGGTGTAGTCGCCAAACGCCCTGTTACTCGCGACAAAGTCTCGGTATCGAAACGCTTTGAAGCGTGGCGGTTCCGATTCACTGACCAAAACGCTAGCCGGCTCGATGATGGAATCGGGAGACGGGTTCACGTGGGTCACAAGGGTTCTTCTAGCTTCGTGCATGTTAGTCACGACCCGGTGTTCAACGCTTTTCAACTTTCCGTTACTGATAATCTGCATTTATTAATAAATAAAACTCAGGACACTACAACTTCCCATCGGTGGCTTAATTTTACCAATCAACCTTTTAGCGATGCTCGTTTTCATCAGAAAACCGTCGGTAAAGCCATGTTTTTTAGTAACGATGCGAAAAGTGCATCATGGTCAACTTTACGAATTAGGAAACGAGCGTACCTCGAGTTGGCGACCGATGTTAACAACAAGGGAATTAGGAATGGCTCCAACGGTGATCCATTCATCGTCTTTCATAACTTGGAGATCGGTTGCACCGGCTTGATTTAGAATAGTTATGAGGCTAGGATCACGGTGCGGTAACGTGCCTAGAGTCAGACTCGGGTCTGGGCACGGTGGGTAGAAGTTCGCAGCCAATATTTGAACTTCACTCATATCGTTTAAGTATTCGGGATCGAGGCCTAGTCCTTTGCTTATCATCTCAAAAATCCTCAAACTCAACTTACGTATTTCGACGATATATGCTGCGATTACCTCCCTAATGTATATAATATATACATGTAAAATATGTTTCATATGTGAACAAATACCAAATTAAAAACATGTCAAATTTTTAGGTGTTTGTCATATTTGGCTGGTTAATTTTTAGTAAACCACCAAAAAGGTTGCAAAGTATGAAACCATAGATGAAAATAATTATGGGACGATATTGAATTCATAAAAACTATGTAAATATTAAATTTATGGAAAAGTCAATGATTATGGAATTATAGAGATGTTTAATAGGGTTTCATCATGTATAACCTTTTGTTGGTTTACTAATATTTAGGGGTGTTTCAGAGTGCTTATAAACAAAAGTGCTTATCAGCTTTTCCATTAAGTCAAAAAAATTTGCGTTCTCAAAAATAAATCCTTATAGGTTCCTGGGAAAGCAATAAGCACTTTATCCGAACACTCCAGAACAACTTATTGCTTTCCCAGGAAGCTAATAACATTCAAACAAGCATTCCCAAACACCCCCTTACATCAAAACATTAATTACGAAGGTAAAAAAAATCAAAAATTCACACCAAAAAAAACACTGCGATGATTTTGATTAGTCCTTGGGCTGGTCCAGTCATAGACTGGGCCGCCCTTCAGCCCAGTCAAAGACTGTGGATGGGAACTAGGTCCAGCGTAAGCCGGGCCGGGACAACGACGGATTAGTGGGCTGCCCGTGGATGCCCGATACCGGCGGTGAGGCGTGCATGTGTGTTCGTGTGTGTTCTTGGTAGTCGTTCGTTGATTCGATTCCGATATGCCTTCCAAATATATATATATATATATATATAAAATAATAAAAAGTGAAATATGGGATATATGCAATTACTTACTGATATGTAGATGGTTTGTTTGGCCATAGAGGAATGCATTTCTCCAAAGGATAACAAGGATGCTTAAGATTTTCTCTCCACAAATACACACCATTTTCGCTATAATCGGTGCTGTTTATGTAAACCCAATTCTTCGAATTCGGGATGATCCCACTTCGATCTATCGTTGGCATGTCGAAGAATTCTTTCAAAACGTTCATCGCATCGGTCATCGTCGTTTCTGGGAATCCATGATTGATCACCTGTAGATTCATTACAAACCAAATTAATATATACTTATTTAGAAAGAGAAGTTCAATTAAAAACTTATCTTCGGCTATGAACTGGGGAACAAATGAGAGTGCGACACTTTTCCCCAGGTATCCACATTCAGTATGAATAACGAATGTGAACATTCATGCACTATTCATATGCATAACACGGGCATTTAGGATGAGAAGGATGAATAATACATGTATTCCTGACTAATGTATTATTCATCATGAATTGTGTATTATTCATTATGATTGTTGTATTATTCACCATGAATAATACATGAAATGACTTGTAAAGGGTGGACAAGTGGGGTGTTCTCCTTTGTCCCCCCGGCTCACGATTAAAACTCGGTTTTCAATTAAACCCGCTCACACACACACACAAACCCATGTTAGAGATGGCACAAAATTAAAAGCATCAAGTTTTATGGGTAAAAATGATGTACATTAAAGAATCCAAACTCTTGAGAAGCTTTAATGATTGCTTCAATTGATGTGTTTTCAAGATCTATAATTGGAATTGAATCACAAAATGAAGAATCAAGATTGTTGGGTCTCAATTCTTTGGAGATAATGTAACCCTCAGGCACACTCTTCACATCAAACCACCTAAAATCTTTGCCCTCTTGCATCTCCATTTGCAAATCTTTTCAACCAAATAGCTAGTGACCACTAGTGCAAGATACTAAGTAAGATACAAGTGTATATATATATAGAGAGAGAGATACATATAGTAATTTTTTTTTCTTTTTTTGATATTTAGTTTCTTCTTTTTTAATGTTAATTAAATTCAGAAAAATGTATTCAATGCATTATATTCTCTAAAAAACTGTATTTTATATTGGACGTTTTTAATATTGCCTTTTTTTTTCCTTTTATGGTGGTGTTCTTGAATGTTTTTCCATAATTGTATTTGATGCATGATAAATCTTTTATTCAACTTATTTTTATTATTGCATAATTTTGGTACATGTGTTATTGTCAAGGTTCTAAATGGCGTGAGGCGTGGCGTGGCGGCAGGGCCAAGCCTCAAGCCTTAGGAGCCATGGCGTTTCTTAGGCGTGACTTATGGCGTGAAATTTTAGTTCATATAAATTATTATATACATTTTGTACTGTCATTCAATAAGTTAATAAGAATAAACAAGTTAGAATTAAGTAATATACTAAAAACTTGTAAATAAAACCTTAAAAATGTAAAGAAAAATAAAATTTCGCATTAGAAGAACTGCACAGTAGGCCATAGCGTGTCACAGGCTTAACGTGGCGTGAGACCCAAGCCTTGAAGCCATAGCGTGCCATGGCGGCTGCAAAGCGAGTTTTTTAGAACAATGGTTATTGTGTAATCCAGTGTGATATTTTTTTATGGTGGGGTTAATTACATGGGAGTATATCGAACTTGTCACGTTTCTCGGTTTTTTTTTATAAATTTGTATGGTTTTGAATACCTGTTGGTAATTGATTTTATCACGTATTTTAGAGTATTTGTTGGTTGGTACTTGATAATGTGTGACTTAGTATTTAAAAATATCTCTATTAAATTCTTTGAAAATAAAGAAAATGAAGATTTTGGTGATACTTGTGGTTTAATAGATTCCTAAACGAGTTCGAGTCTTTCCGTACGTATGTTTGGAGATATTTAAGTGGGGCTATGTTTAGCCCTCAAAATTGCCGGGGATTAGTCGGGTTTTAGCCAAAAAAACGCTTCGATAAATAAACAAGATTCCTAAATTAGAGAAAATTAGATGGGGAAGATAAAAATTCTCTAAATTTAGAGAATACTTCAAATTTTAAAATTAATTAGACGTGAGGACAAGGAAATAGTTTTTTAATTCTTTTTTCGTCAAGATTAAATGTATCATTATATAGAATTTATTTATAGGCGTATTGGGATTAATTTATTAAGAAAATATTTTTAGTGATTTAATTAATTGAACGTTTAACTTTCCGATCCCGCACCATTTTGCAACACGTTTAATTAATTAATCTTTAAATAAAGTTAAACGTCTTTAATTAATATTAAGGTTACGTTGTACAATCACAAAAACAGTTTGATCTCACCAGAACTTAACCTTACAAAAAGAACATCTTTTGAGATCTCTGTAACTTATAAGAATTGGCCCATTAAATTCGTTTTAACTCATTAGCCCATATAAGCCCAATATATTCGATATTTCCAATTTGGGTTAAAATTGGCCCATTATTTAGCCATCTCAAAAAAAAAAAAAATTTCAATAATCACACATATAAATCTTAATTATAATTTAGTCTTCTTAAATGTAAATAAAATTTATACCATTAATATATCGACAATACTACCCACAAAACTTGTTGGCTACGAAATTAATTTGAAAACTTTTTTGTACGATTCTCAGGACTGAAGTTTTATAAAACCGAACATTTATTATAACACATCGACTTATAACCCTAAAAAAAACTAGCGACGCTTAACTTTCCGATCCCGCACCATTTTGCAACACGTTGGTGTAGTCGCCAAACGCTCTGTTACGCTCGACAAAGTCTCGGTATCGAAACGCTTTGAAGCGTGGCGGTTCCGATTCACTGACCAAAACGCTAGCCGGCTCGATGATGGAATCGGGAGACGGGTTCACGTGGGTCACAAGGGTTCTTCTAGCTTCATGCATGTTAGTCACGACCCGGTGTTCAACACTTTTCAACTTTCCGTTACTGATAATCTGCATTTATAAAAACAAACTTAGACACTACAACTAATTGAGTTTGTCAAGTAATGCGTAAACCCATTTGGTAATGAGTGAGGGCAATGTTTGTCCAAAATGGAAAAGGTCCCGGGCTCGAAGCCTGGGCCGCCCCTATAAGTTTATAGGACGCTTTTAAACTTCGTAACAACTTTTTTAGGCCATTTGCAAAATAAAATGACGTATTAACTAATTTTATAAACTCAAATTTTGTTGTAGTGACATCGTCAATCGGTTAACACCACCTACTAAAAAATTGTGTATTACCGACGGCTAAAAGCAGCCGAAATTCACCGAATGTTTTTTGTTACCTTTATTCAATTAGTTATCTGAAAATCGTCGGTAAATGGAACCATAGGGAACCCGTAAAGAGAGGTCGTCAAAAAACCGTCGGTAGCTTTTACCAATCAACTTTTTAGCGATGCTCGTTTTCGTCAGATAAAGCCTGTTTTCCCCTAACTGTTTCTGTGGTCCGTAATTCCCATGTTTTTTAGTATTGACGCGAAAAGTGCATCATGGTCAACTTTACGAATTAGGAAACGAGCGTACCTCGAGTTGGCAACCGATGTTAACAACAAGGGAATTAGGAATGGCTCCAACGTTGATCCATTCACCGTCTTTCATAACTTGGAGACCGGTTGCACCGGCTTGATTCAGAATAGTTATGAGGCTAGGATCACGGTGAGGTAACGAGCCTAGGGTCAGACTCGGGTCCGGGCATGGTGGGTAGAAGTTTGCGGCCAATAACTGAACTTCACTCATATCGTTTAAGTATTCGGGATCGAGGCCTAGTCCTTTGCATATCATCTCGAAAATCCTCAAACTCAACTTACGTATTTCGACGATATATGCTGCAATTACCTCCCTGTAGTATACAATGTTGTTTCATAGATGAAAGTACAGGGTTGTTCACAAATGAAAAGAAACATGCATGTATAATTAATAAATAAATATGTTCCATATGTGAACAAATACCAAACTAAAAACATGTAAAATTTTTAGGTGTTTGTAATATTTGACTGGTTAATTTTTAGTAAACCATTGCAAACTATGAAAGCTCTTCATAGCCATAGATATAAATAATTAAGGGACAGTATGGATTTATAAGAAATATGTAAATATGAAACATATGGAAAAGTAAATAATTATGGAAATATAGAGATGTTTCATAGGGTTTCATTATGTATAACCTTATACCATTGGTTTACAAATATTTAGGGGTGTTTGAGAGTGCTTATGAACATAAGTGCCTTCTCATAAAAAATCCTTATAGCTTCTTGGGGAAGGTATAAGCAGTTAAGCACTTTATCCAAACACTCGAAAACAACTTATTGCTTTCCCAAGAAGCTAATAAGTCATAAGCACATTCAAACATTCAAATAAGCACTCCCAAACACCCCCCTACATCAAAACATTACGAAGGTAAAAAAAAAAAATCAAACATTCACACCAAAAAACACACTACGATGATTAGTCCTTGGGATGGTCCATTCTACGACTAGGCCGCCCCTCAGCCCAGTCTTTGATTGTGGATGGGCACTAGATCCGGCGTAAGTTGGGCCGGGGTAGCTACGGATTAATGGGCTACCCGTGGATGTCCAATACCGCCAGGGAGGCGTTCGTGTGTACGTGGTAGTCGTTCGTTAGTTCGATGTGGATATGTCTTCCAAAAAAATGTATAAAATAATAAAAAGTGAAATATGGGATATATATGCAATTACTTACTGATATCTAGATGGTTTGTTTGGCCATAGAGGAATGCATTTCTCCAAAGGATAACATGGATGCTTAAGATTCTCTCTCCATAAATGAACCCCATCTTTAGCATAATCAATACTCTTTGTATATATCCAATTCTTTCTAATGCTCCCACTTCCCTCATGAATATTGAAAAACTCTTCAATAGCACTCATGGCATCATCCATTGTCTTCTTTGAAACTCCATGATTCATCACCTACACATTCAATTCATTTATCATAACTTCATTAAATCATAAAACCCACCTCAAAAATATAACATATAGATATGAAAAATCGAAGAACACCCTCATAACTATTTTTTATGTGAACGAAATGCACATTTGCATACAAGTGAGTTTGTTTTTTATGCAAGTGTGCATGTTATACACGTGCGATGCCCTAAAAGCTATCAAGAACCCCCACTTAGAATACAAATCATTCAACCCACTTAATCACCTTAGATTAAGAAAATTATTGGCTTCAAGAACGTTAACTATTTACGAAAAACTTCGTTCATGTATAAAATCACATGTGATTTTACACTAACGGATGCGACTTGAATTGTCACGGAGCGTTAATCATATATGATTTTGTACTTCAATTATATGTGATTTTGTACATCGACAAAATTTCTTTTTATTTTCATAAATAGTTAGCAATAGATAGATAAGATTTGGGATGAGACAAAGTTGTTTTCGTGAAGCCATAATTTTACACTTAAAAATTAAGATAATCTTCAGTTTTTTTCTGTAAATATTCAAATTTCTTTTACCTTCACAATACTATGCTGTAAAATTTCAAATTTGAAAATTTAAATTTCTAATTTAAAATTTTTAAAACATGGAATCACTGGTTTCACGAAAACAGTTGTTCTCACGTGAATCCAACCCTATATAAATACATACAAGATGAAGTTAATTAAAGATTATATATATATAAATATACCTGAAAGAAACCGAAATCTTGAGAAGCTTTAAAGATTTCTTGAATTGGAGTGTTTTGAAGATCTATAACTGGGATTGAAAGAGAAAGGGGTGAATCAAGATTTTCTGGTCGATATATTTGTGGGAATATGTAATCATTTGGGACCGACTTCACGTCAAACCATCTCGAATCTTTGCCCTCTTTTTTCATCTCCATATTTTCAACAAAATAATCACAAAGTGTAGAATACATAAGGGTGTATGTATGTATATATAGCCCATTTATTATTTATATAGTTTATTTGTTTCATTTTAAAAATTTTAAAAGTAAATTACATTTTTGGTCCTTAGGCTATGCGTACTGGTAGCTTGGGTTCGACGGGCTCAAAGCCGCTGGGCTGGCAGGATGGGCGGGTTGCCGGTACGCCGGCAGTGGCTTGAGCGGGTTGGGAGCTAGAGCGGCTATGCCACACCGCTCTAGAAACCGTGGGAGGGTGTGTGTGGGGTGTTTTATTTAATAAAAAGTGGAAGGGTTGGGTACTACTCAGAGAGGGTTTCAGCCGGTTAATTGGGAGGTTTGAGAAAAACTGATGTGAAAGCTGATGTGGCAGTAGGGTTAGGAGGGTTGGGTACCTGATAGCCTTATAGTTTGATGGTATTCAGAAATCCAATCAATTCAAAGTGAAATAACCCTAACTTGGAGCAAGGTGAAAGCTAGTCGAGTTGTATAATTTTCAAACCGTATGTATAGGGTAGAAATCGAGTTACGATAGTTTGAACCCAACCTAAGTAAACCTTATGTCTTTTTATTTTTTGGATATTTAATATGATTGTTAAGTCTCTACTGATTAATATATCGAGAGAGGTTAAACGAAAACTCATTTTCATTGTGGGCCTGAGAGCGTCACATGCCCTATTCAGCTCAAATTCAAACCGAATAATACTGTATTATTCAGTTTGAAATGTCATGCATTATTCAGACTTAATATTTGTTTTTTTATTGCAGTTATTTTTGGCACTTGTCTATTTCTAAGATCCAACTTTACCGTTATCAATTTGAGGTTTATTATTTCATATTCTACCACACTTACGTTTCAAATTCATCTTCTTCGTCTACCACTTTGGCATGTATTACGTTGATGAAATTGTGTTCATGGTTTAGGTTTTCTTTACGTTTACGCTAAAGAGTTCTCAATTTTTAATTTTGTGTTTAATGGATCAACTGCCGACGTTCATTCATAATATGGAGCAACAACCGAATTTCGTTGATGAAGTTGTTCTTGAAGTCCATGATTTTGGGTGTGATTAAGTTATCAATCAAACATGTGTATCTCGATTGTAAGTGATGAAGATTAGGAAAAGATGAATTTGGGTTGAGTTGCACTTTGGTTAGGTAAGGTTGAGATTTTTTAAGCCGCCAGACGCTGGATTAAGTTAACAAAAATGTCTTAAATCCAGACAGCGTTCAGTCTAGCTTGCTGTTATTTTTAACTGATTATAGTTTTAATCATATAGTTGACACTTTGTTTCACTTTTAATCCACTATTAATAATCCTAGACTCCTAGCTAAAAAAAATTAAGGCTATGTTTGGCGAGCGTAGCTTATAAGCTAGCTGGTAGCTGATAAGCTAGCGGATAGCTGATAAGCTAGCTGTTGATTGATAAGCTTGCTAGTAGCTGATAAGCTAGCTGTTGAACAAATTATGTTTGGCAAAAACTAGCTTATGAGTATGTAAAATGACCAAAAAGGGTACCTTTGAATTTAATAATTAATATTAATAAGGGTATAATTGGAAAAAGCTACAATAAGCTTCTCATAGGCTTGGTTTGGCAAGCATAAGCTAGCTTATAAGCTAGCTGATAAGCTAGCTTATAAGCTAGTTCATCCAAACATGTACCAGGAAGCTAGCTTATCAGCTAGCTTATAAGCTAGCTTTTTGAAACGCTACTTTGAGTAGCTTATGAGAAGCTTATTGTAGCTTTTTCCAATTATACCCTTATTAATATTAATTATTAAATTCAAAGGTACCCTTTTTGGTCATTTTACATACTCATAAGCTAGTTTTTGCCAAACATAATTTGTTCAACAGCTAGCTTATCAGCTACTAGCAAGCTTATCAATCAACAGCTAGCTTATCAGCTATCCGCTAGCTTATCAGCTACCAGCTAGCTTATAAGCTACGCTTGCCAAACATAGCCATAAGCTACTCAAAGTAGCGTTTCAAAAAGCTAGCTTATAAGCTAGCTGATAAGCTAGCTTCCTGGTACATGTTTGGATGGACTAGCTTATAAGCTAGCTTATAAGCTAGCTTATGCTTGCCAAACCAAGCCTAAAAATGGGTATTTTTATATTTTTCTCTTTATTGGTTTTTTATTTTTTATTTATTTTATTAGATTTATATAGCTCTAACACCCCCAAAACTCAAAGTTGTAGGTTTATCCGATAACTTTGAATCCAACTTAAAATCATTATGAAAATTATATTATTTATGACTTGAGGTTTATAAGAAGCTATATTAATACAAGACATGTTGTTACAATAGTAACATATATAGGGAGGTTCATACGAAAAATATAACTTTTAAGAAAACGCGAGGAACAGTCTCAATCACTCATATCAGTAAACTAAGGCGGCTTTGACCAGTTCCCCTTTAATAACCTCTACCCTCTCGCGTCAATCATCCGTAATCACGTCCATCGTAACCACAAGATGAGTGGCTGAGATTGCTCCTTATTTTTTCTTAAAATAACATGCTTCTTGTTTAAACCTTCCTTAACATATATATATTAGATTGTATTTAAAAGTTGTATAGTGTATTTAGTATTTTAAGAAATAAAAGATGGTGTGTGGGAAAGATGAATTTGGAGGAAGAGAACTTCAGACATGGGGGAAAGTGAGAATCTTTTGAAAGAAGAAAAAGTGGTTTTAGTCAGGAGTATTGATACACAAGGCTGATGTTATTTAGCATGTTGCTTTGCAAATGGCTACATAGATGCCACCTTGTTCGTAATACATAGTCGTGCTCAAATCTTGGTTACGAATCGATTATAACCGGTTACTGCTAGGGTCGGTTAAAAATAGTATATCGGCTTAATCGGTTACAGGTCAGTTACGGTTAAAAGAGTTTTGAGATATAATTGGTCAAGGTTTATTTTTAACTGGTTTAACTTTGACCGGTTATAACCGATGAAACTTGGTTAAGGCTTATTTTTTACTATTTTTTAATAAAATTAAGTGATTAATTCTACAAACTTTTAAAAATAATAGATTTTGGGTCGGTCAAATTACTTTAAAAATATGTTTTATTATACTTTTAGACTAAATACATTAATTATAAATAAAAAATAGGGTTAATTTCATGTATGCCCTTATTAAAACTCAAAATATCATATTTACCCAACCTAAACTAAATATATCATATATGCCCTTCTTAACTTATCAAAATATCATATTTACCCAAATAATCATTTTTATGAATTTTTAATAATTTTTAAATTAGGTTTAATAATAAAAAATAGTTAAATGACTATCATACCCTTTTTAAAATTTAATCTCTATCTAAATATGTTTTTATTAAAAAAAGTCAAAACATGATTAAAAACCCATTCATCTCCTTCCCATTCATGTTAATCCCTCTTCATGTTCTTCATTCTTATCACCCCTTCCAGGTAACATAAGCATATATATGTTTAATTTGTTTTGAAAGAATTCAACTCAAATTTATGATTTATTCATTAATGAATATATACATAAATAAATGCAAATAGTAGGTTTAGGAGTTATCTTCCATTAGTAATAGCAACAGCAACGATGGGGTATGCAATCAACACTATACAGCCCTGCATTGGAGTTGAATACTAATGTCAACTAGTGGACATTCTTGGTATAACAAGGTTAGCATTTTCACCTTTTTCATTTTTCTTTTTTCCTTTTTTATGAAAAAAAAATACTCCACCAAATTAAAACACAGCATACAAGTGAAAGTTATGAATTCATAAGCCCATCTAGTTGAACAAGTCAAAAGATAATTAATTGACTTTTCTTTTTCCATTTTCACATCCTACAAATGCCGTCATGGATTAGTGTTTTTAATATAAATGATTCGAATAAGGGTTGAAAATGGTGGTTGTAATGGGTAATGGGTGATTCAAAATGAAGAATAGGAATATTGATGATGAAGAACATGAATGGGATGGAGATGAATGAGTTTTTTTTAATGAAAAACATATTTAAATAGAGATTATATTTAAAAAAGGGTATGATAGTCATTTAACTATTTTTTATTATTAAACCTAATTTAAAAATTATTAAAAATTCATAAAAATGATTATTTGGGTAAATATGATATTTTGATAAGTTAAGAAGGGCATATATGATATTTCTAGTTTAGGTTGGATAAATATGATATTTTGAGTTTTAATAAGGGCATACATGAAATTAACCCTAAAAAAGACATCATTTAAATATAAAAAACAACTATTTTTTTCAAAAAATCGATTGCCAATTATAACCGCTTAAGGAGCGGATGTGTAAGCGCTTACGGGCCGGATGTAACTGGTCAAGCATTTTTCGAGAAAAACCTTAATCGATTAAAGTTTTCTTTAAGTAACCAATTAAGCATCGAAGAATTTTTTAATCAATTAACAATCAAACCTGTTATAGCCGGTTATGTTTGACCATTGCTAGTAATATACGTAAAAACTTTGATTCAAGTGATTGATGGGGTAGTATGGAAGGGATTTTAATAATTTTAAATGAAAAAAAAAATATTCGAAAAAGTGATTGATGGGGTAGCATAGAAGGGACTGCTCAATACATTTTTGCCTACTTGTTTAACAACTCAAAGCTCAAAGTGAGAAACAACAAGTCTCGTTGGGAAATTGGCCAAAAAAGCTAAAATACAATGTGATTTTTACCTCCTAGCCATTTTTTCTCGAAAGTTGCAAAAATAGTCGTCAGCTCCGCAATTTAGGACCATAATTACGGGCAAAACTCCTCAATTACGGTCCTGGCTCCTCAATTACGGTGTTGGCTCCTCAATTACGGGACTTAATTGAGGAGTCAGACCCGTAATTGAGGAGCCATGTCCGTAATTGAGGAGCCACTTATGGACCCAACTTTTGATCTTCAATTTATTTTACAAAATTAGTCCAACTCCGTAATTACGGTTCTAAATTACAGAGCTGATGGCTATTTTCACAATTCGAAAAGAGCAATGGCTAGAAGATGAAAATGACATTGTATTTTGGCTCTTTTGACCAATTTTCCAGTCTTGTTGCATGCCACTTGATGGCCTAGGCTCTATCTACATCTTTTTTTCTTTGTTTTTTTTTTAATCTTTTGAGGTTTTTTCCTAATATTTGTTGGGAAAACTATCAAAAAGTAACCATTTTTATAGTTTGTTTTCATCTCTTACTCATTTATTTAACGACATCACCAAAAAAATTACAAATTTCTATAAGTTGGGTTTAGGAAAAAATAAAGACCTTTAAAGCATCTCCAACCATATTGCAAAAACATGAGTTTTGCGATATGAAATACTTCAACCTACTCCAAATTTTAAAAAATTTGCGGTACTAATTTTTTGAGCAACAAAAATCATCAAATTTGGTGTGTCACTATTTATCCCACCAAAACAATGAGAGCCCACCATTTTAATATATTTTAAAGTTTTTTTTAATGATAATATTATTATTAATTATATTTTCAATTTTAATAAACATTACTTGAGATGTTTTTTTAAGTGTTTAACAATAATGAAATATGGTTGGAGATGAATTTTTTTGGTGTATTTGGTGTTTTTTTAAGTATGGTTGGAGTTGAATTGTTTTTTAGTGTTAAGGGTCCCACCATTTTTTGGTGTTTTGGTGTTATGGGTTGGAGTTGGTCTTAAAATCCGCTCAATATTGTGAAACAAAGCAACACTTCTGCAAGTTGTGGAAGCTACCATTTGCGAAACCCCATATATGGATTTCTTTTTCTATAAAAACTCCACTTCGTAAGTTGTGGATATGACATTTATGAAGGTAGTGACTTTTTGGTGATTGTATGAGAAAAATGAATAAGAGGTGAAAATAGAGTGTCAAAATGGTTATCTTAAATAATTTTTCTGTATCGATATAAAAAAGATTGGTTCGAAAAGGTTTAGACGACACTTTAACAAGTTATTGACAACAAAAAATAGGACTAAATTCGTATTGATGGTACTACATTAACCTTAACCGGTCCTAACGGGGATCTTTTAGGATTTAAGAAAATAATAAATATACATATAAAAAATGAAATAGAGAATTATTTTAAAAAATACCATGGACTTTTATTTAACTTTATACTAATTAATCACAATTGATAAAAATTATTAGGATTACTTCTTCAAAATGTATCCAACTATCGCCAATATACTATTGTGTGTATCAACCTAAAAAAGTTCCTTTTGTATATATCAAACTTTATTTTTGAGTCTATTATGTGTATCCAACTATCCCCCAATATACTATTGTGTGTATCAAAAATACACACAATAGATTAAAAAATAAAGTTTGATATATACAAAAGGAATTTTTTAAGGTGGATACATACAATAGTATATTAGGGATAGTTGGATACATTTTGAAGAAGTAATCCCAAAATTATTTAACGTTTTCATTTTATCTTTGCATATTTTTCATTGTTTTAGCCTCACCTAAGTGATCAATTTAATAGTGTTTGAATATAAAGTTTTGGTATTGTTGAAATACATCTTTGACTCTATTTATATTGCATGTTTAGTTTAAAATTGAGATGATTTACAAATCTCCGTATTTGTACAATATACATCAATATCAATTAATCACTTAATTTTTACTTTTAACTAATGGGGCTGTAACGTATTGATAAAGCCTTGAAATATACATTAGAAAAGCTCATATAATTTAGGTTCAAGCGTAGGTGTTGTATAAGGCTATGCGTACCGGAGTATTGGGTTGGACGGGTACGGCTATGCCAGAGGCGAGTTTAGTGGGCTGGGTTGTGAACGGCGTCGGCACACCGCTCATTTAATAGGCGGGTTGTTGCTTTTGTGTGTGGTGTGTGTGTGTGTGTGTGTGTGTGCGTGTGTGTGGTGTGGTGTGTGTTTTATTTAAATAAAAAGTGAAAGGGTTGGGAGGTTGGGTACTGATCAGAGAGGGTTCCAGAAAGTTAATAGAAAGGTTAGAGAAAAGCTGATGTGACAGTGGGGTTGGAAAGGTTGGATACTGATAGCCTAATTACAAACTGTTCGTGATTGTTTGATGGCTAGTCAATATGCATAAGTTGGATCGAAAACCCAGAGTTACAAAAAAAGGTTTATTACTTTTTTGTTTAAATTTAAAGCTAATTTGTAATTTTCATATTTACGGATAAAATATGTTATGTAACCACTTTCTAATATTTTACGAGTTTTAATTATGTAACCATTTATTTGTGAATGATTTTTTTTTTCATTGATAAAACAAATTGATAAGGGTCAGTCATTAAAAAAAACTATTATTTTGTATATCAGAATTAGTTATTTTTTTCTTCATGAAATCATCAGGTTTTTTTTAATTAATAAAACCATAAATCTTGACATCATGCATATGAAATCAATAGTTTTTTCTAAACGAAACCATAAAATAAAGAGTTTTTTTTCTCCATCTTTTATGTTTTTTATAAGTGAATTTTTAATTTTGATTTTCGAATATGATTTAGAAAGCATCTCTAAAAGATATGCTATATTTTATCTAAAATAGAGTATTAAAAACATCTCTAATATTAAGTTTAAAATGGTTTATAAAATTTGTTTAACTAAGATGGTTTATAAATAGCCAACAGAGACTAGCCTGGTTAGTAGAGGGGTCACCCTTTTAGAGTAGAAGTCCCATGTTCGAACCTGGGTAGAGGCGTTTCTAATCTAACGTAGGTGTTTATTAACAACTAATTAAGCAGCCGTTAAAAAAATGGTTTATAAATAAGAAGAATGAAACGAGTATTTGATTTCGGCCCAATGAACACATAAAGACATATTGGCCCATAATAAGCCCAATAAATTTTGGCCCAATAATTGAATTTTGTCTATTATTGTTTCGATTACTAAGATGTTCTTTTAGGTAAGTGTAAGCATTCGGGTTAATATAAGTGCACCAAGTAATCCAAAAAGGGACTAGAAACGGTCTATAATCATTAGAGATGAACCTTTAAGATCACAAGAGTAAAAATGTATTTAAATATGAGAAAGATTAAATTTTTTGTACCTTAGCCCATGGGCCACAACCCAAGTGGTTGATTACTAAGATTCAACTCCACACAATAAAGGTCTTTTAAGAAACCTTAATATATGATCAAACAATTTAAAAGTTGGTTATGGCATGACATTTTTGAGGTTTGTTATGACCACGTCTATTCTGTTTAACTATTACGACTTCTATCAGATGAAACAAACAAAATGCGATTTTTCTTGAAACAACAAATGAACTGATAGACACGCTTTCAATCTCGTCACTTGGAATATTTAAAAATACAGATAAGAACAAATAATGCAACTGATTTGAAAAAAAAAAGTTATCCTCAAAGGGACGAATATTAGTTCTGCAGATCGAATATGTCAGTTATTTATTTTGTCTCTAACTTAAAAAAGTAACGCATTTTAGTGGCATCTTTGGAAACGGAAATATTGAGATGTGCACAACAGATAACGTTTTATACGGAAAAGCAGTTATGTATTTTTATTTTTTTAAACAAAGTGGATGAAGCTTTTGAGTTTGTTATAAAGTAGCTTTTATCATAGTTTGCTTTTTTGGCCACTAGGAATTCTATATTCATTGAACAGTTCCACAAACCCTACTAAGATTAAAATGCAGTTGTATTTTAATATTGTCAGATAGCAAATGCATACGTCAATTAGGGATGCACATACGTGGAGGGAGATCGTTACAGATTCAGAACCTATTTATAGTTTTGACGATAAGGGTTAGACATAACTTTAAATGGGTAGCATTATCTGACAAGTTAAAGATAACGTATACACTAGTTCATCTACTCAACATAAATGGAAGAATCATGGATAATTACTTGACTCATAAAAACAACTTGACTTGGTGGTTTCAGTTTTGTTTTTACTGTTTAAGAATTACACCATGTAAACTGTATGTTTTCCGTGTTTAAAAAGCCGAACCAAGTTCAATTCAGAGTTAGACCAAACTTGGTGGGCATAAGCTCGAGTTGATGACTTGATGAATCTTTTTATTACTCGTGGTATTCCTTTGTTGCCTATACCTTTGGTTTCTTGTTATAAGTGCCAAATGTGATGAAGAGTGGTTATCAATCGTTGGATGAGAAATAGACGAACATTAGGATGAGATGCACAGAGATAAGATGCATGATGCATCAGATCAATTCCATTTTATGCCGCAATTCATGGGAGGGTATTTGATAAAAAGTAATCAATGGTATAAAAGTACTCCTCACAATTATACCAAAAATAACACTTGTCACATGATCTCGTGCCAATGCCTATATCTATAGGGTCATGTTCAAGGAAGAACCTTAAAAAAGGAAAACTGTGGGGACACCCTATAGCCCATCATCTGCATCATATGCACTTGTACATAGTAGTAATTTGTAATATGCATACATCCATAAAAAAAAAAAATAACAACACAAGCTGATACAATCCAAATGAAGAAGTGTTCCTCAATTTTCATTTTTCTGGTTTTTCCTTGAATCTCTCTCTCATAATAAAAAAAATGACCAAACGAGGATAAAAAAACGATCAAATCACATGTGATTTTACAGTAAAACAACATGCAATTACATAACACCGTCATGTGATCTAGGTCACACATAAGCCAAAATGATTCTACACATGAATTTAGTTTAAAATCGAATATAATTTGATCATTCTTATTTTTATAATTATTAATGTTATTGTGTATTCCTGTATATAGTATATCCCACTCTATAACTTACTTAATTTTGAGTCAATGCCATGCATGTGGTATGGTACCATAGATTAAAAATACACAATTAATTGGTACAATAACTAAATTAATAATCCTTTTGGTACAAATATAAACCCGTGATATACTATATATGCTTATTAAGGTACAAATGGTCACTGCACAAAAGGTACAACAGGAACAACACCTCATACAATAATTCATGCAAACTTTTTGGTCACATTTTTTACCATTTTTTTTCAAAGTTTTTCTCACAACTCTTGCAACATTTTTCACATATAACCCTTTTTTATAACTATAAAACAACTTTGTGTTTGCTTAACTTTCCGATTGCACCGCGTTCTGCAACGCGATCGTGTAGTCGCCAAAGGCTTTGTTTCGATGAACGTACTCTTTGTATTGGCTGGCTTTGTAGCGAACGGGTTCCAATTCGTTCACCAGAATCTTTGCGGGCTCGATGACGCAATCGGGAGACGGGTTCACGAACGTCGCAATGCTTCTTCTGGTTTCGTGTGTGCTATTCACTACTCGATGTTTAATGCTCTTGAACTTCCCGTTGCTAATAATCTGGACGTACCGATAAAAAAACAAACCCACACAAGATTAATCAATAAAAAAGATGCATCATGAAGTTGAGGGGATGCGGTGGAATATCCCATCTGCTCAGGGTTCAATTCCAGACGTCCACAATAATTGTGGCTATTGAGCTTATTAGGGATGATGTTTTACAGCTATAATTTGTCGGGATTAGTCTGGGAGTAGCCCGGGCCAAAAAAAAAAAAGTTTCGTGATAGTGCTTCCGGATCCCACCCATCTATCGCCGATTGCGATATCTTTTAAATTGATCATTCAACTTAAATATCGTGTCGATTTTTTTGGGTAATAGTGGGTTTTCAAGCCAGCTTACGTGCACCGAAGTGGTTAACCAGTGCACCACAACCCAAGTGTTAATGTAGTGTCAAATTAGCACCTACTTAGCTCAATATTTGCTAGAATCCGCTTAAAACCAATAAGTTGAATGTTTTTTTCCCCGAACTTAAAAGTTTATATTTATACTGCGAAAATTGAAGTATTAATTTCGTTTTTATGTAAAGGGGGGAGCACAAGGTACCATAAATTTGGGAAATTGATTCAAGTAGCTAAAGTAGACTGTTAAATTGGTCTTCAAGCCATTTCTCTCCCACTTTTATCCAAATGTCATTACGTCCGCAATATATTGCGGACCTAGCTAAAAGAAAAGACAACGAATTTGGTCATTTTTTACTTCAAAAAGTAAGTTTATATTTGGGTCCGTATCCATAAAAAAATTATTTTCCTTTGAAAAAACATTGACTAGATTCCTTTTTGTGTGTGCTTTTTACCTGCATACTGCGAACGTAGTGACATTTGGATAAAAGTGAGAGAACAATCGCTAAGAGACCAATTTCGTTGTTTACTGTGGCTATTTGAGTCAATTTCCCCATAAAACAAAAGCTTATATTTCTACAAGCGAATTGTTGAAGTATATTTATCTCATATTCTCTAACTATTTCTTCATAACCCCGTCTTTATCTTCACCAGCCCAATAAATTTCACATGGAAATAGCCGATTTACGGTTTCAAGTGGATTCCAACGGGAGTTTGAGCTAATTGGGTGCGATAATTAAGTTGAATGTCCGATCTTTTTTTTATGTATAAAAGCTTTGTGGAAGATGGGCATCCTTCGGATGCATTAATCCTAAGATTCAGCTAATTAAAAAGCTATCGAAATAGCACGCATACCTCGAGTTGGTTGCCTATGTTAACGACAAAGGCGTTAGGAATGGCTCCAACGTTGATCCATTCACCATCTTTCAAGACCTGTAGACCGGTTGAATTGCCTTGATACAAAAGTGTTATAAGGCTCGGATCTTGGTGCGCTAATATTCCCAAGGTTAGACTTGGGTCCGGGCATGGTGGGTAGAAGTTTGTCGATAATAATTGTACTTCACTCTTATCATTAAAGTACCCTGGATCGAGTCCTAGTCCTTTGCAGATCATCTCTAAGATCCTCAAACTCAATTTCTGTATTTCTACTACGTATGCTGAAATTGCCTCCCTGTATGCGGTTTTCGCTTATGAGAATATAGTAAAACTAATACTTATATACATACATATATATGTTTGTGTGTAGGGTCAGGTTCGAATGAAAACTTGTTTTTCATTGCGAACGTGAGGACAACCAAGAGCGCGCCATGTGGCATATTCACTCTGAATAATCATATATTATTTAGAGTGAATAACACAACATTCAGTGTTATTCAGAGCAAATAAGACAACATTCTGTATTATTCAGCATTACTCACTCCGAGTAACACTGAATGTTGTGTTATTCACTTTGAATAATACATGATTATTCAGAGTGAATATGCCACATGGCGCGATCTCAGTTGTCCTCACGTTCGCAATCAGATTTGATTGACTTTCCATTTGAACTTTTGTCTATATAGATGTAGATATATGTGTGTGTTTGTGTGTGTGTGTATGATGAAATTAAAATAATACTGATATCTAGTTGCTTTCTGGGGCCATAGCAGAATGGATTTCTCCAAGATATGTGTGTGTGTGTGTGTGTGTGACGAAATTGAAATAATGGTACTTACTGATATCTAGTTGGTTTCTGGGGCCGTAGCAGAATGGATTTCTCCAATATATATGTATGTATGTATGATGAAACTGAAATAATGGGACTTACTGATATCTGGTTGGTTTCTGGGGCCATAGCGGGACAGATTTCTCCAAAGGATGACACGGATGCTTAAGATTTTCCCTCCACAAATGGACACCATCTTTCGCATAATCGGTACTGTTTGTGTAAATCCAATTCTTCATATGTGGGACGATCCCAGTCCGATCCTTGGATGGCATGTCGAAGAATTCCTTAACAACGCTCATCGCGTCATTCAACGTCTTTTCCGGGACTCCATGATTAATCACCTGATTCATGATTCATCAGAAAAAAAAAGGAAAAAAAAAAAAACTTATCTCAAAGTGAACAAAAAAAGCATGAACTTTTACAGGCAAAACGGTACCTGAAAGAGACCGATCTCTTGAGAAGCTGCCAAGACCGCTTCAATTGGCTGGTGAGTGTGTCCATTTGCTTTTGCAAGATCTATAACGGGAATCGAATCACAAACCGGAATATCATGATTCCGACCTCTATTTTCCTTCGAGAATATGTAATTCTCAGGCACAAACTCAACGTCGAACCACCTCAAATCTTTATCCGCCTTCATCTCCGAATGCAAATCCCTTTTGAGCAAATAGTCACAAGTTCAAAATACAACATATACATATATATATATATATATGAAGGCAGAGAGAGAGAGAGAGAGAGAGAGAGAGAGAGAGAGAGAGAGAGAGAGAGAGATACAAGTATATGTATGTATATGTTGATTGGAGGAATGCCCTTGTCCCTAGATAACTAAGTCAAAAAAGTCCTCAATTGTTTTAAGTCATAAGTGTAGATCTCAGACTCTGTTAATTTAAAATGTACAACTTGCCACACCCAAGCTCCCAATTGGAAAATTAAAAAATGAAAAGGAGTAATTTTCACCTATTAGTAAAGCCAGGTAAGTAACTTCTAGTTGGGTGCTAAAATCATAAATATAAGAATTCGAATCAAGTGGTTGGACCCATGTGATTACGTCTAATATTAGCAATGATGCTGCAATTTTTGTAATATTCTAAACCACTAAGAAGACGATAACATTGTTGTATATTAATTAAAGACCTACCTTCAAGAAAGTGGTATAGATATATGTTCCTTTCATTGGCCAAACGCAATATAAAAATGCGATAGCCAGTTAACATTAGCATGAATCTGTGAAGACGCAAGGTTTTTTTTTAAGAACAAAAGACAACTATTATACAAAATACTACACAGTCAGAAGAAATATAAATTGCATAATTGTTAAAGTATATGGTCCAAAACTGGACCAAATCAACCAAAGGCGTCACGCCAAAAGAATATATGCTGCTTAATTGTATGAATGGGTCCTTGGGGAAGTATGTTCAAAATCTTGATGCTTTCCAAAACTATAAGGTAGCTGGTAGTTGATAGCTGATAAGTTAGTTGTTGACTAATATAAGCTAGTTAGTAGCTGATAAGCTAGCTTATGAATAAATTATGATTGGCAAAAACTAGCTTATGAGTATGTAAAATGACCAAAAAGGGTATCTTGGGGTAAATAATTAATATTAATAAGGGTATAATTGGAAAAAGCTACAAAAAGCTCTTGAAACGCTACTCCAACTAGCGTTTCAATACGCTAGCTTATGGTCCATCCAAACATGTACTAACTTATAAGCTAGCTTATAAGCTAGTTCATCCAAACATGTACAATAAACTAGTTTATTGAAACGCTACTTGGAGTAGCTTTTTGGGAGCTTTTTGTAGCTTTTTCCAATTATACCCTTATTAATATTAATTATTAAACTCAAATATACCCTTTTTGGTCATTTTACATACTCATAAACTAGTTTTTGCCAAACATAATTTGTTCATATGTTAGCTTATTAGCTACCAACTAGCTTATCAATCAACAGCTAGCTTATCAGTTAGTTTGCCAAATATAGCCTTAATGGGTCACATACAACCTTCAAACATTGGTAGTAGATTACAGTTACACTAATGTAAATGTGCATAAACAGAGTGTGGGTATCAAATTGGATCAGTCAACTGCAAAGTCAATCAAACTCATCTGACCAAATGCAGTTAATTTGGAATTTTAAAGTACATGCTAACATCAAATCTTCAATATTCAACATGTGATGTCAATATTTTAAGTATTCACATGTGATATCAATACTTTAATGTGAATCCCACGCGCAATCACTTACTACTAACTCGAATATACTTTAGAATAATAATACATAATTAAACTAACATTGGAAAACGATTTCTTGGAGAGTAGTGACACCAAGAGAATAGACAATTCTATTTCAAAAGTATATCGGTAACGCTTTTTATCGGCCAATGAAATAGTACACGAAATTTGAAGGACACCATCTAATAAACAAGGGTTTCAAATTAAGAACTTCTCTTTCAGCCACTTTAATGGACACAATTTTGAGCTGATTGATGATAAGCTGATAGAAAGAAGACAAATTAAAAAAAAAAGCCTATTTTATGTCCACCGTGAGATAACCATAATTCAGAAACAATCCCAGCTTTAAAGTTAAAAAAAAACAAACCGAAAAAGGGTCTAGATAAAACGTACGATAGATAACGCAAATCAGCATCTTTTTTCTTTCGTCAACTTCTAATATACTCATTTTTAACATGTCTGAATCGAATTCGTCTTTTTATGAACACCGACAAATAGATTGGCACCGGGAATTGGGATCAAATCATTTACCATAAAACAAAAATTAGAACAAAGTATATACTAAAAGATAATCCAAACAAACTCATTTGTGCATACTAACAATCATAAAAGCTTTCAATCAAGTGTTTGTGTATGATTTTCTTTAGACTATCCCATTGATTTTTTTTAAAGGTCATCAAATTTCACACTCAATTGCAGAACCTTACTTTATAAAGGCAAACATAGGAAAGGTGAAAGTGATGGTAGAGCATGTGAAGAAAATAACACTCTTATTGAGAGCCTATTTTGACCACAAACAAATTAGGAATGGCCAGGCTCTAATTCATCAACCATACTTAAAAACCTACTTCAGAAAACTCAAAAACCTAGTTTGAAAAAAATATGCATCCCACAATAAAATGTCAACAATTGAATTTCTAATCATAGGGATACCATTAGATGGCTAGCACAATCAAGTAGCTTGCCTAACTTATGGATTCTCATAGATTGCAATATCTTTCAGTTATGGATTCTCATCAATTGCACTATCTTCAAAACTCAACAAATATTAGTATATTACATGTACTTGAGGATCAATTTTTTTTTTTTTGGAAGGGTGTCCGGGCCAAAGCCGGACTAATCCCCGACAATTTTGGGGGATAAACATGGCCCCACTTAAATGTCCCCAGGCATGCGTACGGGAGGGCTCGAACTCGGTTAGGGCGCTATGAACCCCCCGAGCGATAACCAATCCGCCACAACACTGGAAGACTTGATGATCAAAATTTCAATTGCTCCATCGATTAAACAAAAGCCTAAGGCCGTGTTTGGCAAAAATAAGCTAGCTTATAAGTGAGTACATGTTTGGATGGACCATAAGCTAGCTTATAGGCTGATTTTGGCAAACTAGCTAACTAGCTAATAAGCTAGCTTATGAATAAATTATGTTTGGCAAAAACTAGCTTACGCGTATGTAAAATGACAAAAAACGGTATCTTGGGGCATAATAATTAATGTTAATAAGGGTATAATTGGAAAAATGCTACAAAAAGCTCCTAAAATGCTACTCCAACTAGCGTTTCAATAAGCTAGCTTATGGTTGTGTTTGACAAAAATAAGCTAGCTGATAAGCTCGCTTATCAGCTAGTACATTTTTGGATGGACCATAATCTAGCTTATTGAAACACCAGTTGGAGTAGGTTTCAAGAGCTTTTTGTAGTTTTTTCCAATTATATCCTTATTAACGTTAATTATTATACATCAAGATACCCTTTTTGGTCATTTGACATACTGGCAAGCTAGTTTCTGCCAAACATAATTTATTCATAAGTTAGCTTATCACCTACTAGCTAGCTTATCAGTCAACAACAACTAGCTTATCAGCTATCAACTATTTTGCGGTATCTTAATTACAAAAAAAACCGAACAGCATAACTTGTTGCAAATGTTACCGTCAACTTAATTACAAATTTTTCCTCGTTCAATCACAAAAAAAAAAAAAAAATCGATCGTTCAATTCGAAATTGCGACTAAACCCTAACCACTGAGCTATATGAAGATCAAAATACCGCTAATCGGAGTGATAATAACAATAGATTTAGGATCAATAGTTGTGGATTGAAGATGAATGCGAATAAATCAACGATTATAGATGTAAAAAAATCGAAATTGAATCAAAGAGAATATACCTTTGGAGTTTGATTTTTGGAGACGAATTGGATCGAAGTGGTTACCCTTCGTTGGAATCGCCACATGCAAACTCTCTGCCACCTACATACAATATGCACCGCTATAATGCATATAAAACGAAAGTTATATTCACATGTGAATAAATAACAAAAAAAAACTTTATTCAAATAAACTTATAATAATAGTATTAGGCTACGCGTACTGGGGGCGGGGGGCTAGGTTGGGCGGGCTCGATGCCGTCGATTTGAGCGGATTGGGCCGGTTGAGATACGCCCGAAGCGGTATCGGCGGGCTGGGGCTGGAGCGGCGTGGCAACACCGCTAAGCCGCTGAGTTTGTGTGTGTGTGTTGTGTGTGTCTAGTGTGTTTTATAAATAAAAAGTGAGAGGGTTGGGAAGGTTTGAGTACTAATCCGAGAGGGTTTCAGATGGCTTATTGTAGGGTTGGGGAAAAGCCGATGTGGCGCTAACGTGGCAATAGGGTTTGGAGGGTTGGAAGGGTTCGGATACGCATAACCTTAGGTGCAAATGATAAGTGTTAAAAAAATACGAAGTAAAAAAGTGATCTCAACTGTTGATCCGGTCAATTAAGACTGTTTTGACCTCTGCTCCTCCGTGAATCGCGTCCAACCGAACTTTGATTAGTCAAAGATTGCAGCTTTTGACAGGTCAAAGCCACAATCTTTGACTAGTCAATGATAATCAATGGTTGAGATCACTTATCTTTTTCGTATTTTTTTAGCATTTCTCATTTAAACATTTCTCAATAATAATACGTTTCTAATTTTTTTAGTCTTTTCATTTAAATGGACTATTTGAAACATAATATTACTGAAAGTCTATCTGGTTAAATTTATATTAATTGATTTGTGAATTTTGTATTAAATGGTTTTATGAATGTAATTATTATAAAATAGAGGACATGCACTAAGGTTATTACTTTAATAGAAACTAGTGAAAACCCCGCGCGTTGCGCGGTAGCATATCCATCAATATGCGATATACAACATGAAATCATAATTCGAGAAATGAGGAATTATCAATCCTTACACATCATTTTTCGTCGGTTCTTCTTTTAGATCTAAATTTATATATTTTATAATTTTTGAGTTAGAGAAAATGAGCGAACATATTAATTTGGAGGCTCAACAAATGTGAACCAACCGTGAGTTTAAGATCAGCTAAGAAGAGCTAATCGCTTGACTTGCCACAAAGATATATCCAACTCCAATTATATATACATAATTCATTGTTAATCTTTTGTGTCTCCATCAATGTGGGATACAACTCAACCACAATTCAAGAAATAAGAAATTTGCAATCTTTAGGAGTCACGTTATGTTTTTTCTTGATTTTTTTTCTTTTAGATATATATTGCAAACCAAGTAGATTGTACAAACTTTACAATCCTAATCTTAACCATTGATTTTGTCTATATTTGTTTATCTTCTAATTTTAAGGTGGTTTTCAAATGTAGTTGGGAGAAAATCTAGAAACTGAATTAATCCACACCATTGATCATCTACATGTATGGTCGAGATTGGTTTGTATAGTTTGTACAAACTATCCGGTTCGTAACGGATACGACCTATATATATATATATATATTAAACTTTTAGGTTGGACGAAATCAGCCAATATATTAGTTTAGAGACTCACAAAGATGAGTTAACCGTGAGTTTAAGATCGTCCAAGAAAAGACAACCATATGAGTTTCCACAAAGACATCTCCACCTCCATTTATATATACATAGTTAATTGATAATCTTTTGTGTCTCCATCCATGTGGGATACAAAACACTCAAACACAATTCAAGAAATAATGATTTCTCAATCTTTGGTATCTCACCTCATTTTTTGTCGATTTTTCTTTTAGATATATAGATATAGATTTTAAACTTTTTGTGTTGGATGAAATGAGCCAACATATATATTAGTTTGTAGGCACAACCAAAATGAGCCAACCATAAGTTTAAGATTGGATAAGAAGAGTATAGCACATAGTTGCCATAAAGACATATGCGCCATTAATGTATACAAAATTTATTATTAGTCTTTTGTGTTTCTTTTCGATGTGGGATACACAACACTCAACTACAATTCTTTTTCGTTGGACGAAATGAGGCAATATATTAGTTTGGAGGCTCAACCAAAGTTAGCCAACCGTGAGTTTAAGATCAGCTAAGAAAAGTTAACTACATGAGGTGCCACCAAGACATATTCATCTCCAAGTATATATATACATAATCCATTGTTAATCTTTTATGTCTTCATCAATGTGGGATACACAACAATCAACCACAATTCAAGAAATGAGGGATTCTTAATCCTTGGGATGCCACCTCATTAATTAATCTAAAAGTGGGTAAAAATTAGGATGAGTATTCAACCCATGTTTTATTCTTTATATACCTATTTACATTTTCAACTTTTAATTTTTGTGACCAATTGGGACAAAGAAGATTTCATTTCATAGATACTTGTTTCTCATGGTGCGAACTCAACTCACCTAGGTTGTTGCTTATATATATAAAGATAATATTACTAATTTTTGCAAAAAATGATCATCCAAAATTAGATAACCTTTTGAGTTAATCTTTTTAAAAAGAAGGTTATCCGAAATAGATAACCTAATGAGTCTAAGGATACAAATTGAGGCAAAAATGCATCGCATCCACCTTTCTTATACATATCATTTTGTTTAATTTATTCAACTTTTCATCAATATGGGACAAACCCAAATCAACCACAATCCACTCAATTCTCATTGTGCAACCTTAATACCCAAGGTTTTCATATAAATTTAGACTATGTAAGATCAAACTGAAATGTTTAACGATTACATGAAAATATTTTTAACATAAATAAAGATTAACTATTTAATCAAAAAATGAAACAAAACATGAATGAACATTCAAACCCTATCTTCTCATTTATATACTATACTTTGATCTTCTAAATTTTTATTTTTGTCACCAATGTAGGACAATGGAGATGTCACCACAATTCATCATTCATCTTGGGTTTTGCTTTTATACATATAAAGATATAAAGATAAAGATTTAGAGTATGTAAAAGAAAAATAAAATCTTTAACTATTACGTGAAATATTTTCCATGTAAAGAAAGATTAACTATTTAATCCAAAAAAGGATCAAAACATGAATGAACATTCAAGCCCCTATCTTTTCCTTTATATACTACTTTGATCTTTCAAATTTTCATTTTTGCACCAATGTGGGACAATGGAGACTTAACCATAATTTACCATTAGATGAATACTTGCTTTCTTGTAAATAAGATTAACTATTTAATCAAAAAATGGAACAAAAAATGAATGAACTTTCAAACCCTATCTTCTCATTTATATACTACTTTGATCTTCTAAATTTTCACTTTTGTCACCAATGTCGGACAATGGAGAATTCACCACAATTCACCATTAGATGAATCATTGTGCCACATATTCTCCTTGGCTTTTGCTTTTATATGTATAAAATTATATTGATGATTTATATTTATAACCATTATTTGCTAAAAAAAAATATAAATAGGTTTATATATTTAGTTAACTATCAAACTTGGGTTTAGCTTCTATAAACCAACACCATTTCATATTTTTTAACAACACCACCAATTCACCTTTTATATACACAACTTCATTTTTCAAAGTTTCATCTTTCTACCAATGTGGGACACAAAAACAGCACTAACCATTTTTAGCTAAAAAAAATAGGTTTATATATATTTAGTTAACTATCAAACTTGGGTTTGGCTTCAATAAACCAACACCATTTCATATTTTTTAACAACACCAATCAACCTTTTATATACACAACTTCATTCCTGAAAGTTTCATCTTTCTACCAAAGTGGGACACAAAAACAACACTAACCATTGTTAGCTTCAATAAACCAACACCATTTCTTATTTTTCAACACCACCAATCAACTTTTTATATACAAAACTTCTTTTTTCAAAGTTTCATCTTTCTACCAATGTGGGACACAAAAACAACACTAACCATTCTCAGCTAAAAAAATACTATCAAACTTGGGTTTAGCTTCAATGAACCAACACTGTTTCATGTTTTCCAACAACACTAATCAACCTTTTATATACACAACTTCATTTTTCAAAGTTTCATCTTTCTATCAATGTGGGACACAAAAACAACACTAATCTTCAAACTTTTTACTAACTTCAACCTTTTTTATAAAAAAAAATTCAAAATTATGAGAAATTAGATAAATAGCAAAAAAACTTTTTAGTCTTTTCATTTAAATGGACTATTTGAAACATAATATTACTGAAAGTCTATCTGGTTAAATTTATATTAATTGATTTGTGAATTTTGTATTAAATGGTTTTATGAATGTAATTATTATAAAATAGAGGACATGCACTAAGGTTATTACTTTAATAGAAATTGTAGAATAATGATCATGTAATTCTAAACAATGTTACTGTAAAAAAAATAATTTAAACATACGTAAGTTGGGTCACTGCTTACAAGGGTTCACGTTCTGGTTGGTTATTGTGGTTGGGTGCAAATTATTTGCATTATACTGAAAGTTGATATGTATAATGCCTTGGATAAAAATCACATGTACTACACATTTATTCGTTTCATTTATATTCAACTAATGAAATAATGACAAATCAGATTCTTATATATTTTAAGTTTATATTATTTAACTTTATTGTAATAATTCTATCTGATTGGTGGACCTGAATATTGGTACACAGAAGTTTAGCACATGTTATATCCGGTGATAGCTCTAACTTGTTTTTATTCATTATTTTTTGCATTATCACGATGCTAATGTGAATTATTACGTTTTGTCATGCTTGACCTTAGGTTGATACAATGTATCTTGCATTGATTAATGTTCTAACTCACCGATCACATTAGTGACAGTGGAATATCCATTGTTGACAAATTAATGATCATAAGGCCTCTGTTTTTTGTTTTGTTAAAAAAAGGCTAGAGCATATTGTGCTACGAATCATTTTCTAAAACATGAGTTTGACAGTTTCTACATCAGTTGTGTTGAATTTGTTTGTACAGATTTTGTACCTCATTTTCGTAAATTTCTCTCTTTGATGTTTGCTCATAATGAATGTAGTAGTTACAACTAATACCATCACATCCCCTCCCCGTTTAAGGTTCATTTTCAACCACATTGAAAATCTCTCGAAATTTTTTTATATCTAGAACTACTAAAGCGATATATTTAATGAGTTTATTCTTAATTCAGTATATTGCATATATAGAACTATCCAACCATCATTGATTTATTGTCTCATTTCATTATCAACTTTTTTGAATAGATAAATAATCAATGTTTTAAAAAATATTGTTTGGTATTATAACAACATGACATCATAATTTTTAAATCATAGATCTAATATGACCAATCACCTATTGAATATTCGACCCATCCCTTTGATTTTTATGAATGGATGAATAATTGAGGTTCTAAACTATTGCCTATTATTATAAGAGTATGGGATATTATACTAATGAATAAAGTAATAGTTTTTATCTTAACATATAATTTATAACATACTTATAACATTTTCTCTTCTAATAACAATCTTAACAAATTTGTTACATAATACACGTAAAACTTTATTTTGATTCACATAGTCAAAATTAAAAAAAAAAGGAAAAAAAAAAAACACATAAAAAAGAGTAGGGGTGAGCATAAAAAGCGGGTACCCGTCTTTGGAACCGGAACCGCTTCGGAACTGCCGGTTCCGGAACCGGAACCGATGTGAGTGGTTCCGGTTCCGGTTCCTAAAATACGGAACCAATCAAGACCGGTTCCGATTCCGGTTCTCATTTTTTTGGAACCGTTACCCGTCGGGTACCCGCCGGAACCGGTATATATATCTTAGAAAGAAATATATATTAATTAGAACCATTCCTGCCGAAATATAAAAATTTCACTAAAACATGCCGTGTTCAGCTTTTCTAAATTTCTAATTTCTAACCATTATATGTAAGATGTGACCTTTTTTGCAAACTAATCATATGAAACTTACCCAAATTCAGTGTGCATAATTTAGTGTTTTACTTTGTTTTCCCATTAGTATATAGAATGGTTAGTTTGCAAATTGGAAATACAATGAAACTGTTATAATCAAGAAACTCATTTTTCATTTTTAAAGTGGTACTTTGTATTTTATCATATATATTGCCTAATATTGGTTTTTATTACATTTTAAATGTATGAAATGTTAAAAAAAAAAAATTGACACCGGGTACCCGGTACCGGAACCTGTTCCCGGCGGTTCCGGGACCGGTTCCAAGATACAAAGAACCGGTGTAGGCGGTTCCGGTTCCGGTTCCTTCATTCTAGGAACCGCCGGTTCCGGTTCCGGTTCCGGTTCCGGTCCCATGAAAAATAGGCGGGTACCCGGTTATGCTCACCCCTAAAAAAGAGTATGCAAATGGATATTTTTAGATAATTTCTCACACGTCTATCTTCTCATGATTATGATTCAATTTGCCCCATATATAATAAATGCAAACAAACTATATTTTGGTCTTTTCTATAAGGTCCATTTTTCTCAATTTAAAAGAGAATAAATCTAAAATGATTATCATTATTTGAATTTCTAGTAAAATAAAGATCATGATTATTTCTCATCTATCAACTTTACTTTTTCAATACCACAAGAGTTGTCATAGTGGTTGATGCCTTTTGGATATAGTGAAATATTCCATCTGTTCAAGGTTCAATTTCAGACATATACAACAATTGTGACGATTGAATTTATCGGAATGACTAATTCTTCAAAAAGTTTAGTTTCAAACCTAGTCAAAACACATATAATATGTGGATATGGTGTATATATGACAAAGAAAACAAGCCCAGTTATCGGGCCTAATCAACTTTCTTTTATATAAAATGATTAAGATCATTTTTTGATAGTCCTCCAAGGACCGGTCTAAGGACTCTTGTCTCCTCCATGGTCATTTCTTATAAGGCATGACTTTGATTTGAAAAATAAAAATATCAATTGACCAAACTACAAATTAACAATAGTTAAGTACAACTCTTTTATGTAAAATCACAACAAAAACCATAAAACTGATAGATATTCCATGTAAACTTCGAAACACGTTCAATATATTATGCTTTGAGCTTAAACTCCCCCAACGCTCCTTCATTGTAGTCTTTCTTCACTTCATAGGCTTTAAGAAACTCTTTAAACTGAAAAGCTCTGTAGAGCGGACGATTAGCGTCGTTAACGAGAACTTTAGCAGGTTCTATGATGCTATCAGGCATTGGATTGATGGAGTAAACAATTGATGTTCGATGATCCGTTGAATTTGTTATTGCTCTATGTTCTGGACTTGTCAGCTTTCCATTACTGATAACCTACATTACAGTTGAAAACTCAAACAAATACCAACCGAACTTTATACATAATTGATCGATAAAGTAGCATAAATACCTGGGCCTGATGACCAAGGATAACCACAAAAGCATTGGGAATGGGCTCAACACCAAACCATTCTCCATTTCTATACACTTGAAGTCCATATATTTCATCTTGGAGAAGAAAAGTGATGAGATTTGCATCACAATGTTTGGGCAAGCCCAAGGCCAAGTTTGGGTTGGGGCATGGTGGGTAATGATTGGCTGAAAATAATTGGGTCCCAGTAAGCCCATCTCCAAAATACCCAGGCCCAAGCCCAAGCCCATCACATATTATCTCCAATATTCTTGATGAAAATTTGTCCATTTCAAGTGAATATTTCTCAACAACATCGCTTCAAAAATAAATTAGGATTTGTTAAAAATAGGGTTTAATTATTTAAGAACTCAAAAAAAAAAAAAAAATTGATATCCATAAGAGCTTTTACGTTACGGTTATGTTTCACATATAATGGTGGTACTTAATGTATTGATTAATATATAAATTAGTTTCCCAATGTGAAACATTTTTATGTGTATATTTTGCTTCACAAACACGTTAAAAATGTGCACATTGTGAACCGAGTATATGTGAAGCAACCACATTGTACAACAAATATATGTTAATTAATATTCTGAATCTTAGTCTTGAATGCAAAAAAAATCATATGAAACATCACATGATGCATAAGTTCTCAAGGTTATCACAATTTCATAGGTTCTTAAAAGTAGACCCTCTGTTAGAAGTAGCCGATAATTTTATTATTCTTTTCTATAACAAAAACGATATACAAGCAAAGGACAAAGCTTAAGTTACCGATATCTGGCGGGCTTTTCAGGCCACAAGTGGATGAAGTCGTCGATGGGATGACAGTGGTGACGTAGATTATCTCGCCACAAATGAATTTCTTCATTTTCGTAGTCATAAGTGCTAGTGTACAACCTACACTTTTTACTTGGATCTTCTGAGTAAACACTTGCTTTGTCCTCATTCGGCATGTCGAAGAACTCCTTGACAACCCGCATTGTATCGCTCACCAAATCATCATCAATTCCATGGTTGATAACCTAATTTCAAATTTCACATAAATGATCTTCATTTAAAGTAAACATTCAAGAAAACACTGTTTAGCATTTGTTTTGTAGTTCAAGTGGTTGAATCTGTTCACGAAAAGCAAGTGATCTCAAGTTCAGATCCGACAAGGGTGTGTTTCAACCCGTCAAGTTTGGTTTCGTGAGGTTTGAAAGAAAATAATTATTAATAACCTGAAAGAATCCAAAATCTTGAAAAGCTTCAAGAATTTGTTCAACTGCATTTTGTCGACCCAGAGAAAGTGTTTTCTCGAGGTCGATCACAGGGAGGGTGCTGCAAATAGGGACCGTTGCATCTCCGGGCCTTGAATCGATTGGAAAAACGTAATTTTCCGGCAAGGATTTGATGGTTGAAGACCAACTTGAGAGGAGTTTGTCCATGGATCTTGTGAATGATATCAACTATTTGTGTACAACTTGTTTATAGTAATAGTATAGTTAGAAACTATCTTTATATTTTTATAATGTTAAAATTGAATAAGAAATTATTGTTAAAATGTAGGTAAACATATATTTTTATTTATTTAAAGATATATACTGAATGTCGGAAAACAAATAATTGAAAGTGAAGTTGCCCAGAAAATGTGCACACAAGAGAACAAATACCGTTGACTGATTGACCATATAACCCATTATAATAAGAGACCAAATAATATTAAAAATTATGTCCATGTTTAAATATACATTATCGTTAAATTAAATATGTATATATATAAATCTACATATAACTAACTAGGGTCGAGTTCACATAAGACAAAACTGTTTTCGTAAGATCGATGATGCCAAGACTTACACATGAAACTTCATAGCAAAACACTGTGAAGGTAAAAAAGGATTGAACTTCCATAGTGAAAACACTGTAAATGTTACGTTCACGGTGTTTTTCACTGTAAATGTTCGAATTTTTTTTACCTTCACAACATTTTTTGATGGGTAATACCCGGGCTGGCTCTTTATGATACTATGCAATTTGTGCAACCAGATGTACGTACAGTATGCATAGGAGCAACCACTTCAATGGGATCTTTGATCCAGGTCAGGGGAGAAATTACTAAACGTTTAGCATTTTCTCATACTATGAAACTTCTAAAAAAAATTACCTTCACAGTGTTTTCTATGAAGGTTTGAATTTTTTTACCTTGGTTTTGATTTTTTTTACCCTGACAGTGTTTTTCACTATGAATATTCGGGTTTTTTTTACCTTCATTGTGTTTGTTGTGAATTTCATGTGTAAAATTTTGATCTCATCGGTCCCACAAAAACAATTTGGTTTCATGTGAACCTGAGTCTAACTATATAAAGGGGAAAAGAAATATCCTTCATTCCACCCCTCCGCCCCTCTTGTCACGTCAGCTTTTCACTCACTCTCTTCTACCATTCTATCTCTACGAAACCCCGATAGTGGTCATCATTCCACCCCTCTACCCATCTCATTTTCTTTTTAATTTTCCATTAAATAATTCAAATAATTAATAAAAAACAAATATAATTAGTTTTTTAAATTTATTAATTAATAAAATAAATAAAATTACATATAAGATTAATTCTTCATGTGAAAGGAACATATTTTTTTATTAGTTTTTTGTTCATGAATTGCTCGATCACATGAAGTGCAATGGGAAAAAAATTGAAAGGACCTCTTTTTTCTCATGAATTGCTCGATCACATGAAGTAAAAATGGTTCTATAACATCTTTAATTTTCAACAATAATAAGATTGTGTTCAATCTTTATCAATGTCATCGTCGTTATCAATTAAAAATCAAGCACGTTTAAAACACTATCAAGCACCTATAGACGTGAACAGATCTGGAGAGGGAGGGTGGTACTAAGGATGAGACAAGGTTGTGTAGTTACTTTATTTAGAGAGAGAAATCGTTCAAGAGAATCTAACTAGACAATTAAGTTAATCGTATCAAACCCAACAAAAAAACTAGGTATAAAAAAGTTGAGCATAGTTTATAGATACCGATAGCATTGAGTATAGTTTTGATATTTGAGACAATATTAAGCTGATAAGGTAAACTTCCAAAGGATTTTTTATAAGCATTTATCTTTTTTATTTTACATAAAATATCGTAAACCACAAATAAAAATATTAAAGATGAGATGTATGTGTTACTGAAACCATTTCTTATATAACATATCAACCCTTGATCTTAAACACTTCCAATGTAGGGTCACTCTCACCTTCGTGTTCTTCGAATGCTTGAAGATAGTCTTTGTAACGAAAGGCTCGATATAGAGGGTGACAATTATCTTTCTCAACAAGCGCTTTTTCAGGTCCTATGACGGTGTCACTACGAGGGTTGGTGAAACTAGCAATAGTATACCTTGGATCTTTTGAGTTTGTCACAACTCTGTGCTCTACACTTTCGAGCTTTCCATTACTGATAACCTGAATTCATTATAAAATGAGTGTGTTTATTCAAATTCAGTAATCATAAATAAGATTACTAGTATGCTATGTTGACCACTTGATTTCAAACATTGTGAACATATTTAAACAACAAAAGAATCAAAACATAAAACAAACCACCAAACAGACTTTAACCGAGTTAGGGTTTATGTACCTTCAGTTGTTGACCAATGTTCACCACAAAAGCATTAGCATATGGTTCGACCCCGAACCATTGTCCATCTTTCAACACTTCAAAGCCACACGTTTTTTCTTGATAGAGGATTGTCATTATATTACGGTCACTATGTTTTGTTATTCCTAATGCCAAACTCGGGTCGGGGCATGGGGGGTAATGGTTCAACGTTATCATTTGTTCGCCTGCCAACTCATCCCCAAAGTATCCAGGTTTGAGCTCAAGTCCTTCAGAAATCATCTCTAGTATTCTTAAGGACAAATTCCTTACTTCAATTGAAAATTTTCCCATAACATCTCTTCATGAAGAAAAAAACTCATCAACCATCTATTCAACAGAACATAACATATATAGATGTGTGTGTGTGTGTATTCGCTACAACAAGTTCATAAGACGTTTTTTTTTTTGCATTTTAACAAGTTTTTTGGACACTTTTTTTGAATAAAGTGTCATATTAATTTTGTATATGACATCATTTTAAAGTTCCTTATAAAAAGGTGTTCTTTAAAAAATATGTTCATATTGCATTCCTCATATGTGTCATGTGAAAAAGTAATACTACGGTTTATTTTAGATTTTCCTGTAAATTTGTTCTACAAAATTCTATATTGCAAAGCTTTTACTTACAATAGACAATTGTTTGGTTCTAAAAATTTGAATCCTCTTAGGCACACTATGAGGAGACCTATAAACTTTTGACGTCTCATAAACCCGAATTTGTTGTAACGATCTATATGCTTTTACCTGTAGTTAGAGGGGTTTTTGGGCCACGTATCAATGAATTGATCTAAAGGATGGCAAAAGTGTATTAGGACATCCCTCCAAAGGTGGATCGGCTCTCTAGCATACTTGAAACTGGACGTATACAATCTGCAACTCTTTTGAGGATCAAAGGAGTATAGACTTGCTTTATCCTCATTCGGTATGCCAAAGAACTCTTCAACTATTCCCATTGTTTCATCAATCAAATCTTTACTGACTCCATGGTTGATAACCTGATTCATATGAATTAAATGTTTTCTGAATGGTTTCAAGAAATCTAAGATCTAGTAATGGCATAACATCATTCATGTTATCATCATTATGCATGTACGTATAAGAATAGAACAACATAAAACTATCAAGCAAACCTGAAAGAACCCTAAGTCTTTGGAAGCTTGAAGAACTTGTCGAATGATATCATTCCTATAACCAGAAGCTGCTTTTTCCATATCGATTATCGGACAATTTGTTAAGATAGGAACGGTTTGATCCCTGGTCTTGTATACTCAGGGAAGACATAGTCTTGGGGTACAGATTTCACACTATTGCACCAACTGGAAACCAGCTTCTCCATGTGTGATGACTTGTGAGCTTGAAGATTACTTCATGTGAGTGTGTATATATAGTAATTTATAATCTATTTTGACCTTCATTTTTTTTTTGTTTTAGGTCATTGAGTACAATCGACATTTATGTCTATTTATAATTCATATTCTAACCACTTGATAACTCTTTTCCATTTTTGTAAAAGAATTAAATAGTTTATTTCATCCGCAATAAACCTTTTATCTCATCTTTATTATTGAATGTATAAATATTTGATTAATAATTATATAATTTAATTTGATATGTGATAAATCATACAAAATTATCAATTGAGATGTTTATGATAATGATCATGTTTAATTAATTAAAATCCCACATTAAAATAAGGAAAAATATATATAAAACAACAAATTTAAATGAAAGATTATGATCGGTCTCAATAAAAAAAATATAAATGACTCGAAGTTATGAAATCTAATGTAAGCTCATCATTTGAGATAATCAATATTTATTTCTTGAAATAAAATAAAAGGATAGTTTAGTAAAAAAAAATAACAAGTCATTAGAAAGTTTAATTTAAGCTATGTTTGACAAAAATAAGTAGTTTATATATAAGCTGATATACATGTTCGGATGGACCATAAACTAGCTTATAAGCTAGCTTATTAAAACGCTAGTTGGAGTGTGTTTCATGAGCTTTTTGTAGCTTTTTCCAGTTATATCTTTTATTAATGTTAATTATTATACCTCAAGATACTTTCGTGTCTAGCTTCTCGCTAGTCTTTTTCTAATAATTTTGGTTGGCTAGGAGAGGGTGATGGCCATGCCGAAGCTCTCTTCCTAGTTCTTCCTTTTTACCGTTCAAAAAAAAGATATTTTTTTTGTCATTTTACATACTCATAAGCCAGTTTTTGCCAAACATAATTTATTTATAAGTTAGATTATTTGCTACAAACTAGTTTGCCAAACACAACTTAAATTTATGTTTTCATTGTTCTAGGAGACTTTTTAAGCCTATTATTTTAGGAGACTCATTTACAAAGATTTAAAAAACATTTTTTTTTAATCTTATTTTTAGTTAAAATTACCAAATCTATTAATCTCTGAATATAACAACTGATTTAATATGATCCGTGGTTAAGAATCAATTATTCGATTTATATGTATGCCATACACGCATTTCCTTATATAGAAAATTATCTTTTCTGTGATCAATATATGTTGATCCAAATTAAGTGTGTGATATAATACATATGATAAAAAAAATCAACCCAACCCCCATTAGATAGGATGTTAAGAAAGTGTATTGATTTACAAGAATTCATTTAGAAGGATCAAATAATTATACATCTTATATAAAAGTGTTGTAAATATGTTTATATGTTTTTTTAAGATGTTTTACGTTTACAATACTTTTAAAATAGAATGTCATATAAGATGTTTTACATTTACTATACTTTTAAAATAGAATGTCATATTTAGCTTTTTTTTACTTGACACTTTTGAGAAGTGTTATAACACAAGTCATTTTAAAAAATTAAAACTAAAATTTATTTTAAAAATATCCTAAAAATTGTTAATATGCAAAAACAAGTTCTATAAACTTTTTGCAAAGCTTTTACTAAGGACATTCAGTTTTCTCGTCGTGTAAATTGAAATCCTAAAGAAGAGAAAAAGTTAATTATAACACTTAGACATTTTTGGTGTCTTATATAATATTTTTTTCACTATAAATAGAATCACCATTTCATTATCAAAACAATTGATTGCAAATTTACCATATTAAAAATATCAGATTATTTAAATCAGACAAGCCAACTCACATGTTCTTAACCGATCATAAAGGGAGACCAAAAGGTTAAAACAAATGGTAAGGTTAAATTCTTAAAGGTGCTTAAATACGTCTTTTGTCTTTTTGTAGTACAACACATATCATAAACTCATAGAAATAAAATTTTTGAATATAAGATTTAGTACTAAAAGCCAGTTCTTATCAAATGTTTTTAATCCTTGATCTTAAACACTTCGAGGGTAGCTTCACCCTCGCCTCGGTGTTGTTCAAATGCATGATGAAAGTCGTTGTAGCTAAAGGCTCGAAAAATAGGACGACAATTATCTTTCTCAAGGACCTCCTTTGCAGGTTCAATGATAGCATCATTACGAGGGTTGATGAAGCTGGCAATGGTGTACCTTGGCTCTTTAGAGTTTGTCACAGCTCTATGCTCTGCACTTTCAAACTTTCCGTTACTGATAACCTGAAATTATTTCAAAACCCGTGTATTTGTTTAAACGGAGTAATCTTATGCAAGGTTCCTAATAAGTGGACCACTTGTTTCCAAATAATTTAAACAATGAAATATTGTAAACAAAACTAATCACTACAAAATAATTAAGTTTATATGATGTAAAAAATATCCAAGTGTTCTAACAGACTATCTAGACTTAGGATCAGGTGGGACCAAGTTGTTACCGTGAGACCAATACCTAATGTATGAAACTTCACAAAAAAACACCGTGAATGT